>JAHWFP010187644.1:0-29970 GCA_023313725.1 Lithobius niger | reverse complement strand
TATCTCTGGTTCTAATAGGACTTTTTAACTTGTTTTTTTTTTTCAGTTAAAGCTTATTTCTTGGCCTATAATTTCTTTTCCCAAGACTTTTTTCATAGTTTTAACGGTTGAAGAGTAAAACGTGATTGAATCAAATTTTCTAGTCTCGACAATGCAGTTATGTCGAAATAGCTTTAAATGTAATGAGTTTACACGAAATGTTTGAAAATAAAAGTTGTGGAGAATTAAACTGTCTTTAATTTGGTGCTAAGAAATCGTTTATCGGATTAAAAATGCCTTAATTACAAATCTTTGAAGTTTGAAGTATGTGCGTCGGGTACGGCTCGGGCAAGCTGCTGTGCCTGCCAGCCAAGATTTTGGTACAATTTTACGATACTAACTTTTCTTTAGTAAGAATGACTAAAGACCGTTATTGCCTTCTAAAAATTTTTGTTGATAACAAAAATTGCTGCCAATCCAAGATTGCGGATGTCTGTTTTTGAAAAATGGTACGATGGAAGCAAAGCTACCATTTCGCATTCTTTTCTTTCTAATGCAGCCCAGAATTGGACAAATTAACTAGGGAAAAAATTCAGTGATAGATAAAATTTTATAGTTTTTAAAAGCCTTTCACAAACTGAGATGAACCGTTGTTACAAAAAGTAAGTCCCGTGTAGCCAACAATTCAATAAGTAACAATCACATTAAACCTGCTATGCACCAGGATAATCATTGCAAAGTGGCCGACAACAATAAGACCTCTAAACAATGAAACGAAGAATCAAATTATTAGCCAAGAAAAAGAATTGTTTAAAAGATGCATAACCTGCTGGCAGATGATCGGATGACTGGAAGCTGCTAACACTTGCTGAAACCCTTTAAACCGCTGGCATAAACCGTTAGATTTAAATTAAAGGATTAGTGAAACTCGGTGAACTATTCAAAACGCAAAAAAAAATGCACTGATGGGTTACACGTACACACCTTCGGCTTAGCCAGCGAAAAATAATTGTTTAAACGATGCTTGAGCATGCTAATTGATTGAGCAAAGCAAATGAAAATCAATGTTTGTTAGCCAGTGAGCATAAAATCACAAACGTTATACACGCCTTCAGTGACAAACACATGAGACAGCAAACCATCCCCATATTGCAAACGGGGCATCAAACATCACCCATGCTCTCAAGATAATATTGTTGTTTTCTTTGTGGAACACCCAATGTGCAGCTCGCAGCTAAGCTAGCCGTTCTAGTTCCATAGTACAGCATTCCAACAAAAGTTACTCATCGTTATCACTTTCAACACTGTCATAATAGTTTAAATTATCTTCCACCTACCAATTCTTCACACTCACTCATATATGTTATCACACTTGGCAAGCTTACATGTCTCACATTTCAAATGTTTTACCACACACGTGCATGTTGGCATGCACAATCTCGAACAAGAACAACTCAAAAGTTCCAACACTGCTTCAGGTGCTGGTTTTCACGTCATCCATCTGATACAAAGCTTTCTATCTTTGTAGCATCCAGCCATGATCTTCTGGGTCCGGAACTTCGGATGAATTTTCCAGACATCTTTCCCAAATATACTGTTTGAGAATTGAACGCAGAGAATGTTGACGAAGGCAGTCGCAACATGGAGAAAGGTAAACTCAAAGCACTGAAACGAGCGAACGAGCTTAACCCGACCAAAGCCTGGTCATCTGCCAGCAGGTTATGCATCTTTGAAACAATTCTTTTTCCTGGCTAATAATATGCTATTTATTTGATTCTTTTCGTTTCATTGCTTAGAGGTCTTATTGTTGTCGGCCACGTTGCAACGTAGCAATGATTAGCCTGGTGCGTAGCAGGTTTAAAGTGATAGTTACTTATTGTATTGTTGGCTACACGGGACTTCGGGATCAGGGCTCATAAGGTGTAGATATTATTATAATTTTACCTTTTGTAACAACGGTTCATCGCAGTTTGTGAAGTGCTTTTAAAAACTATATAATTTTATCAATGATTGATTTTTTTTTAACTTGTCTAATTCTGTGCGATATTAGAAGAAAAAAGAATGCGAAATCATAGCTTTGCTTCCATCGTAGCTATTTTTCAAATTCGACATCCCCAATCTTGGATTGGTAGCAGATTTTGTTATCAACAAAAAATGTGAGAAGGTAATAACAGTCTTTAGTCATTCTTACTAAAGAAAAGTTAGTATCCTAAAATTGTACCACAATTTTAGCTGACTAAAACTAAGCTGTCAGGCAGAGCAGCTTGCCCGAGCAGTACCCGACGCACGTACTTTTACAACTTCAAACATTTGTACTTACGGAATTTTTAATCCGATAAACAATTTCTTAGCACCAAATTAAAGACAGTTTAATTCTCCACAACTTTTATTTTCAAACATTTCGTGTAAACTCATTACGTTTAAAGTTATTTCGACATAACTGCATTGTCGAGACTAGAAAATTTGATTCAATCACGTTTTGCTCGCCAACCGTTACAACTATGAAAAATGTCATGGGAAAAGAAATTATAGGCCAAGAAATAAGCTTTAACTGAAAAAAAAAACAAGTTAAAAAGTTCTATTAGAACCAGAGATATTCCAATTTGCTGATCTTGGAATGACCGCTATTTTTAAAAGCTACCACTTTGAGATGGCAATCATACTTTTTTATATTCCTGAGGCATCCATAAAACTGTGGTGTAAAGGAAAATTACTACCCCCAAATTATCCCAAATTCTTGACTGGCCCATGGACTAGTATCGTAAAACTGCCAAACGGTGCGGAATATTTTAAATGTTGATTCAGTTCACTAGTGTTCTAATTAAACTTACAGTTTAAAATGAAACCGATTGAAGAATCGCAGTGGGCTCGTCTTTAATTGAGAGGTGCGCGCCGCCATGGCATCCGACGCAGTTGATCAAAAGCTAGAAATGCAAGCGAACTGGTTTTATGGTTGCATACGCGTCATGGAACCGCGTCCAAAAAAATCAGTTGGGTATTTGGATTGTATTCTTAGGATGGGTAATTATTCACACGTGTTAGTCAATTAGCAGCCATATCGATCGCTGTATTTGCAAGGGAAAACTAATCAACTCTCAGTATAATTGGTTCAATCAGGTTTATATTATTTTCATTTCAGATATGTGTATTACCATTCCTAAACTTATTTACATTACAACACACTATACTTGTGTAACTTAGTATACGTATGCTTTACTACATTTTGGCCCTACACTAAGCACTTATCCTTCATTTACTTTCTCTTCCATCATCCCCTGCTGTACTGACATGTTTTGCACTAGTCAGTAAATCTTGTATAGGCACTTTTCCTTACGAGCTAAACATTATCAAAGTTAGTTTTCTATTTTATTGATTTTTGCTAAAGTTGAGCACAGTTTGACTTTGTTTTAAACTATTACAGTAATTGTTTTACATTTTAGAAGCCATTTTTTACACAAATAAAATCTATGCAAAATTAAGGAAGTGTCACTGGACATTCTTAACATTAGGCAGAACTTAGCTTCCATATTAAGACTTTATTAATAGTTAGCTTCCATAGTTAGTATGTACAACGCATTTACCATAAAACAAACTGGTACGGTAATTACTCTAAAATAAAGATAACAAAATTTGAATAAATGAACAACAAAATTATTTTTCTTTTAATTGTTAGTTGCAAACTTAACATTTAATATTTAGGTTGTCAGAACTTTAGGTGATCTTGTAAGACTTATTTTTTTCAGTCTCAGTTTCGTCTCATGTGCATAAAGTTGATGGTGATAATGCAAATTTTTTGACAAAGGGTTATGCTTTCACTCCTGTTAACTGACACAGCATGGCTTTCTACAATGTAGTGTGTTGTTAATACTTTTCAGTTTATAATTTGTAAGTTTCAGCATAAGACCATTTGAAAAAAATTGTCCGGTTTACGGGCAAGGTTGAAAATTGAAGCACCAGGCAACCAGGCATTTTATTTTATTTTTTTATTTAACTGCCCACATTTCTTTGTCATGTACCTAGCTCAAAGCTAAAAGAGTATGCAGGCAGCCTAAAAAAGTATAATATTCTGCTAATATGGTATTTATGTTGTTTAGTATTAAAAATATTTTAATTTTTGCCAAATAACTTCTTAGTGGTTTGAGTTAGAGGCTTGAAATTAACACCATTGGAAAGCTCATTTCGAGCCGGTTAAAATGGTATACTGGAACATCAAAAAAGGTCAACATTTGGCGAAAATATGAATTTTAGCAGGTGGACCAAGATTGAGGTAAAAAAATTTGACCCGCGATAATTTAAGGCACCCGCACGCGCCTGTAAACCAAACAATTAACTTTGCATGGCCTAAATGTTCAGTTTTCCTTCATGTTTCGTTCCAAAGTTTTAGTGCTAACAGTTTGACAAGTTCTTGAAAAAAACATACTTAATGGATGCTAAGCACATGTGGCACTGTGATAGACGAACTGTTCAATCATTAAGCTTCGCAATTTTTTTTTAACAGCCAGAACAGACTTCGAATTACAGTACAATGAGTACATCCTATGAATTGCATTTTGGTAGTGCTCATAATGGCATTTAGTTTGCAGAAGGCTTTGGGTTCAAAAGACCTTATCACAAACATATCGCCAACCCCCCCCCCCCCCCACGTAAAATAAAGCCCAATTTTCTGGATTCAAAACCCTATACAGATCCCCAAAAAAAGAATTTTCAAAATAATTTTTTTTGCTTTGTGGTAATAAATTCAGTGGAGTTCCACAGTTCACAACATCGTTTGTTGTAATCAGGATCCCAGTGTGAAAGAATAAATGTGCGGCATACTAACTTGCCTATTTTTTTTTTAAGTTTTGAAAATAGTACCTCACTTTTTGTAACAAAGTTGTAATCACAAAATACCGGCAACCGGCCGGTGTGTGTGTGTTTCTGCCTGGTGGTTGTGTGCGTTTTTATAAAGTTGTAATATTCTTAAATCACAGTTTGTGACCAATTTAGGTCAAGCAGGGGTTTAGGTGTTAAACCTACAAACCGTGGCCAAGTTGGGGAGAGGGGGGGGGGATAGAGAGAGTGTCTTGTGACCAAGCCTGAATATTCTCAAGCCACAAATTGTGACCAAGTGGGGGTCAAACTGAGCCCAAGTTGGCCAAGTCCCAAACCGTGACCAACTAGGGCATTGTGTGACCAAGTTGTAGTGTTCTTAATTCACAGTTTGTGACCAAGTGGGGTCAAACAGTGGTCTGGGTATTAAAACCCCAAACTGTGACCAAGTGGGGGTCTAGTGATCAAGCCTGAATATTCTTAAGTCACCAATTGTGATCAAGTGGGGGTCAAACTAGGCCCAAGTTAGTCAAGTCCCAAACCATGACCAACTAGGGCCTTGTGTGACCAATTTGAAGTGTTCTTAAGTCACGGTTTATGACCAAATGGGGTCTAGGTGTTAAAACCCAAACCGTGACCAAGGTGGGGGGTCTTGTGACCAAGCCTGGATATTCTTAAGTCACCAATTGTGACCAAGTTGGGTCAAAACGAGGGCAACTTACCCAAGTCACAATTTGTGACCAATTTTGGCCCTACCCAGGGTCTAAAAATGATAGGCCCCAAATTGTGACTATCTTGGAGCCTGTTGGGATCAATCTAGAAAAGAAGGTCACAATTTGGGACTAACAGGGGCCAACCCAGGGCCAAAGTAAATCGTACGTTTGCAAAACTTGAGTACTGGGGTCTGCTGTGGCCCGTTTGGGATCAGTTTGGGCCCTTGTGACCACTTTGGGACTTAAATTAGGTCTGCTTGAGACCAAATTTGTCTGTAAGGGTACTGCTCGCCCAAAGACAAGATGGTTATTGTTTTTGTAATTTGTTCCATTCTTCGTCTTATATTTGTGTCCAAACCCATAACTCGGCCAATTTTGGCCAATTTTGAAATTTGAATACAGCATTTGAATTGTCTTTTTAAGAGCTATCCTTTGGTGCTAATGAGAAGTCAGTAGCTCACATAGTTATTGATTTAGAAAAATCTAAAAAAATAACCAAACGCAGGCCTTAAAATTTGTTATGGAGTCCACAATTAAAACTTGTACTACGGTACTTTTCCCCCAATTTTCAGTAAGAATATTTGTTTTTAAGTTGCGAAATCGCGTTAATGTGGAAAACACATATCTTTGTGTACAAAGAACAAATACAAACACTTCAGCTTTTGCTTCGGAGGATTGTACAATTTATTTGTTAAAGACGGCTTGACTGACTGTACCGACTTTCACAAAGCCACTACAAAGGAGTTTGTCAAGTCACAAACTCTTAAACACTCCTTTAATCCTTTATACTTGAAATATTGTACTAAATACGGTGCTACATTGGTAATACTGGAATTATCATTTTTACATTTCACTTTATTTCAGTTAGAAATATTGAGTTACAACTATGAACTAATACTCTTATTCTCTTAACTACGTCTTTCAGGGAAAGACTTAGTACCATACATACATAGTACACACAGAGAAAAGTTCCATGATAAATAGGTCTGCGCAAGAATTCTTACCTTTTCTAGAACCCACGTTTTCCTCGTCAACGTCTTAATATTGATGTGTGTGAAACCAATCAGCTGAAAACTAGATGTCCGGACGGCAGCTGGACCGCCAGGGCTCTGAATCCTTGAATCTTGTTTTGAAAGTAACTTTTTAGGAGTTAGATTTAAACGACTCTTATCCTGAAACAAGAGCTAATGTTTACTGCTTGGCATTGAACGCAGCACAAAAATTTACATTTTATCAGAATCCTGTCTAATTAACTGTACCAACAATTTTTGAGAAACTCAAAAATGTTTTAAGTACAGCTATGCCCACGTTACTTTTTTCTTAACTACCAGGCCTTTAAAAAAAAAGAAAAAAAACATTTTGCCGGCCCCCAGTCAGGCCGGCTAAACATGTTTTTTTTTTGCCTAAAACATACTTTAACCTGGTCATTTAGCATTACATTCCTCGAGGCAACAATACTAAAATTGACAGGTATTGTACTTTGCAGCATGAAGAAAAACATTTTGCCGGCCCCCAGCCAGGCCGGCTAAAAATGGTTTCTTTTGCTGGAAAGTACAATACCTGTCAATTTTAGCACTGTTGCCTCAACGAACATCACATTCGAGGAATGTAATGCTAAATTACCAGGATAAGTTGTTTTGGCAATAAAGAAAAAAGTAATTTTATACTACTAAAATTGGGTTTTACTTATCCTAAAATACATACCTGAATTTTCAAAGCTAAAAATCGTTGGATTTAATGCTCCATGTCCACTGATCCCAATATAAACAAACCTTGTCAGGTCCCCACAGACCCACAATGCCACCTGGCGGCCGCTGTGCTCAACCCTCAATCTTTCGATTAATACCTGTGGATCCAGGTTTGAAAGAGTGGGGCTGGTGGGTGGGTTCTCAGAGGTAAGTATTTTAGGATAAACCAATGTGGTGGTAATACTGGTTGAGAAATGTTTGAATTCTCCCAGAATGTTTTAAGTTCCTGGGAGTTCTTTAAAATTCTAATTCCAGCACAGCGATGAGGACATCAGAGTGTGGAATGGTGTTGTTGGGTGGCCAGAGTTCTGCGTCGAAGTCAAGTGGCAAAGTCGAACTCAGCTAATTAGCTGCAGACGGCAGTCTTGTTGAAAATGTCAACAAGGGTTGATATTTTCCTTCTGTCTGAGGGATCCAGCAACAGTTTGATTGGGGTTGTGGGTCAAAGCATCGAATCCTGTTAGCACGCTTCGGGGTGGCAGATTTTGGAGACGACTAACAGGTTAGTGTCTTCCCTCGTTTTAGGAGGTTCGAAAAAGAATTGGGGGAACGGCCTTTTTAATTAAACAACTTTCCTAGAAGTGGCATGACCAGTGCATTCGTGCTAGCTGGACGAGACCCCAAGAAGGTCGTGACGAGTAAACAAAAGGGGTGGTTGGTTTTCCTAATGTGAGAAGGATGTTGTATGTGGTGTCATCTAATCGATGGTGAGTGGACGTCGTTGCGAAATCTAGCGGTGATGCATACGCTAGGCTTGCTTTGAGAGCACACAGCATGGACTGGGTCTTCAGAATGTGGATCAGCCCTGGGAAACAACAGGGAAGGTGTCACGATGACTTAACTGCTAAAGCAATAAGGCCATTGCGCGCGCATGAGTGGTTGGCAATGGTTACTGTCGACACGGAGCCGGCGAAAGGAACAGTTGTCATGAAAACTTGCGATGTCTTGAATGTTAGTCGTGTGTTCTCTGCTAAATACCGACTTTTCGGCCCTTTTACTTTGGTTTACATTCATGTTGACTTACTGTGACGTACACAACACCAAACATTTCAGTTTTTCTTCAAACTAGCGAATTTTCGAAAACTTCTAAACGGGTTTTCTTCGTCAGGCTCCGGATGTGAGACGCGCACGCACCACTACTAGTCAAGATTCGACTCCAACCGCTGCTACATTCGAACTTCTCATTCCTTTACTTGCTGCGCAGATGGCCTTGCAACGGTCTCTCGTTCGTTTTCACTTTCACTTCCTGTGTGGAATGAATAGTTTTCCACTGTGCAAGCCGCTGCTGGGAGAAAATTTTTCCACTTTGTCTCAAGGTTGCCACTAAGTTCTGGGGTTACGATTTTTGCTATTTGTTTGTATGCAGGTTCCTGGATGTTCATCAGTCTGAGTTCTTTCGGTCTGAATAGTAATAGCCTCTAAGGCGCGGAGGTGTGCCTCTCTGAAGGATATTCTGAGACTTTATGTCCAACTTGATTCATACTCATCTTCACCAAATTAAGATATTAGATCTTTTAAAACTCGATCTCACAATATCTTGCGAATTTTCGACAGCTTTAGCAAGTTTGGTGGTATAACAGTTTCAAATCTGTTATCCTCGGGCACTAAGTTTCAGTCCGTTCTCCGTCTCCAACTACGTCTTCGTTTTGTGTTTTGAATAACGGCACCTGCCATAGCCAAAACAGACGCCGTTATTCAAAACACAAAACGAAGATGTAGTTGGAGACGGAGAACAGACTGAAACTTAGTGCCCGAGGAAGACAGATATGAAGCAGTTATACCACCAAACTTGCTGAAGCTGTCGAAAATTCGAAGATATTGTGAGATCGAGTTTTAAAAGATCTCTTATCTTAATTTGGTGAAGATGAGTGTGAATTAAGTTGGACATAAAGTCTCAGAAAATATTGTAAATTTTCACCGTAAAGAACTCCATCATTTGCTCTCTGAAGGAGTTGGACTTCAACATTATTTCAGCTTTCCCCCAGTCAATCTGGTGTTGTGTTTTGAGGCTGTGGACTGCTATCCCATTTTTTCTGTCTCCTTTGTAGGTGGCTCTTACGCATTCTCCTATCCTGACGTTAATTCGGCGTTTCGTTTCCCCTACATAACCAGATGGACATTCCCCACAGGGTACCCAATAGACCACTCCTGATGCAGCTGGCAGTTTTCCCTCGTCGTACCTCTGGTCATTATCTTCCTCTTCTTCCTACACCTTATTCTCTACATTTTCATTCTCAATTCCTCCACCTTCTACTTCAGTCTCTCTCGCTTTCGTTTTACTCCTGGTTTGATAGCGATGTTTGACTCTTCCTTCCTGTACTTTCTTTCTGCCTGTCTTCACTTAGACTGTTTCATCTATGAACAAGTTGCATGTTGTGCTTGCTTTCAGCCATGCAGGATGGAGTGAGGGTAAGGAATTCTGCAGGCCCAACGTTGACCGAAGTGTTTGCAAGAGTGAAAGGCAGCCACTAGATGAGTGGAGGCCGCAAGAAGGTCTTGCTTCGATCGCTGCATATTTGCATGCTGCTTGTTTGTTTGCAAGCTTGCTTGTATGTTTGTTAGCTTACTTGCTACCTTGCATGTCTTGCTGGCGTGCTTGCTCGATTGCATGCTTGCTTACTTGTTTGCTTACAGCTGTTGTTGATGTCATGTCAGCGAAAAGGAGCACTGGGCGGAAAACGACGCGGCACCCCGTCTGTTGGCTTCACCCGCTTACACTCAAAACCAGCGTTGCTAACGAAAGAGTGAAGCGGTCGACTTGATTCGTAAGGTCTAGCCACGAAATAGACGAATTGCTGAAGGAGATGACGTCCTTTGTCTTTAATTCCCAAAGCTGGATGTGTTAGCGAAAGGGAGCACTGGGCGGAAAAGACAACAGACGGACGCGATTGACTTGATACGTGGGTTCTAGCCATGAAAGAGACGAACAGCAAGAGGAGGCAACGTCAGCCGTGTGTTGATGAAACGGAGTATTGGGTGGTTTTCGTGAGTTCTAGCCGCGAAAGAGGTGGAAGCACGATGAGACAATGCCATTCATGTGTTGACAAAAAGGAACAATGGGTGTTTTTCGTGGGTTCTAGCCACAAACAGTAGGAGGAAGCAACGTCATTCGTGTGTTGACGAAAAGGAGCACTGGGCACTTTTCGTGGGCTCTAGCTACGAAAGCGGCGAAAAGTAGCAATGGGCGCATTTCGTGGGTTCTACCTCTGAAAGAGGCAAACAGCAGTTGGCGACACACCGATGCGCTTCGATTCCTGAAACAGGATGGGTTGACGTGAAAGAGTGCAGGGCGAAAACGATGAAAAGGCCAGCGATCGACATCGATGCGTGGGTTCCAGCCACGTAAGACGAGCTGACGGGGAAGCACATCCCAGTGACAGTGATCCATTGAGGCAGCAGTGAACGGATAAAGGAAGCCAGTAAGGCAAAAAGGGTGAGCAGGTCTGGAACGACATCATGGTGAACCAAGGAAAGTTCCGGTTGCATGGGACGAAAGGCAGGTGAAGCCTTTCGTGGAGTCTAGCCACGAAAAAGAGCGGGCAGACTGGGACGGCATAGGGATAGAAACGAGCAGGAACTGGGCCGACATTGAAACAATGATGAAACCCAAGGGCGAGGTCGGGTGCCGAGGAGAGATGGGTGGCGTGCAGAGTGTGGAACAACACCGGGAATCAAAGGCGAGGGGGCCACGGTGACTTGTCCACTTCTGCTACGAAATGACCAAGTTTGCAATGCAATGTGAGCATGGGCGGCCCATAGTTTCTCTTGTCGTGATGAAAGAAACTTGCTTCAAACCTGTGGCTGAGGTAGGTGGCGTCTTTTGTGCTGGAGCAGACGGCTTGGAGGCCAGTGGTGGCAAAACAGCAGATGATGACAAACAGCCGAACCCAGTCGAGGTAGCTAAAATTATGCCGCTCACTGGGAGAGAAGTGGATCGACGCTGGGAAGCAACAGGGAGGAACCACGATGTCTTGTTCCTTTAAAAGGGTGTCTGTCCATTCGGCCACCGAATCCAAGCGTGGTGGTAAACAGCAGTGTCCGACATGGTATTGTGACAATGTGGTGGCAAGGGTGTGAGGCGGCCATGTGAGTCAAGGCCGCCTGTAATTCTTGCTTCTTCCCTACGGCCACAACTAGTTAGTAAAAAGGATCCGAGGTTGTGTGTCTTCCTCTATTTCCTTTCCAAGTTTGCTTGCTTCACACCAATTCGGATGGTGCGAAGCTTTGGTTGTCTTCGCCAAGTCGCAGGGGTGGGAGGGAGCAGAGGTTGAATGTCGGATGGCAGCAGGGCTGTTAGGGTGGTACAAAACCACATGTGAAAAATTCAAGTCCTGAATTCACTAATGGATCACTTGCAGTCCTAGTCCTACCACGCACGTGCACTTATGGATACAAATTCAGCAACTTGGGACTATATTTTGAGGTCGCTAAATCTTGCACTATATTTGCCATGTACAGCACATTTTTGCGAAAAATGGCTTAAATTTGCTAATTACGCCATTTTTGTGCATTACTATAGACCGTGCAAATATCAGTGACAGAAGTGAAACATTAATAGTGGTAGCTGTGGTTCAATATATCGGTCATTCACTTGACGAAGTTGCTTTAGCTAGAAGTAATACCCGCCGCAAGAGGAGATAAGCAAGAAAAGCTACGTGCATCAACGATAGTGCTAGGCCTTCTACTAATGGTGTCTTGATTCTTCACAGGGACAGACAACAACTCCCAAATATTTTCAAAGGGGTTGAGAAGGTTAATTGAGTTGTGATTCTTGTCACAGACCTCTCGAAAGGAGAGGAACAGCTCCTCGGGGTTTCCAGGGTTGCTATTGAAACCGGAGAGGCCCAGGTAGATGCATGCTTAAAGCTTGTTGATGACAGTTCTCTGTGGAGTAAAATTAGGAGCCTAGTCTTTGACACAACTTCCTCAAATACACGATTGCCTTCTGGAGCACATACTTTGATAGAGAAATCTTTGGACATAGATCTGAACTAGATAACTTGTAGACAATTCCAGAAGAATTGAGGTTCTTTAGACAGCAATACGTTTGAGCTAGCACCAGACAGTATTTTCGCAGAGGGAACTGCTGACCTTAGGAGTGTGATGATCGGGAACCGTCAAGAGGAGGGATGACTATGACAAACTCATTCTTCTCTGCCTTCTCTTCCTGGAAGGAAAAACAGAAAAACCTGTCAATCTGCAGGCCAGGAGGCATGCAAGGCGAATGGCAGAGATGATATACACGATAAAGATCTTCCTCTTCTGCGGTAGAGTTTCCCTCTCCAAGAGAAAAAGACACGAGGACTTGATCCTCTTCGTTGCCCTCATCTACGGACGATACTGGAATGAGGCCAGTTTGGAACATAAAGCATAACTCAATTACCAACTTTTTTTCGTAAGCTAGAAAAATATCAAAAGGATAAACTGCAGAATACTGCATTGCCACGAAGAAACAATATATTTATGGTACCACCCTGAATACTAATTCCTATTGCTCTCTTCGATCCTGTGTGTCAGATTCAACAAAGCAAGCATTGGTCAACAGGGTAAGGCAACCTGATAAGAAAAAATATGAGACTGGTCGATGGGAAGAACTTCACAACGGCAGTTCAGTTGGAATCCTATGCCGCAAGGTGCTCCACCATGTTCTTCAACCTCCTTCTGGACGATGGTAAAGAGTGGGAAAAATGTTTCCAGCAATACGATCCTTCGTCTTGGATCACAGATGAAGTATACCAAACAATGAATACAATTGTGCAAAACTTAGCTGTTATAAATGATAGTGCAGAAAAAAACGGTTGCTCTTATTCATGTTTACAACCGCTCTATAACCGAAGACAAGGTCCAGAAACAATATTTACTTCATGTTGTTGCCCTCACCGTACGAACTTCAGATAGATTTAAGGAGGCTACTCTTAAAAAGTAATACGATACCGAACCGATTTTTAAAATTTTGCCGATACCAGTACCGATGCTGATATCCAAAATTGTGTGCCCAATTTTTCATCAATGGTGTAGTTTTCTGGAAATCCAATAATTCTTAAAATAAAAAAAAATTAAGTAGTAACCAACAGTTAAAACAGAGCTAGGAAGATACTTAGTGATTTCCTGAGCAAAAAGCTGCGAACCGCATGTAGTAATCTCGAATGGTTCCACATTTATCGATATTTCAGAGAAAGTTGCCAATATCCGATCCAGTATTGGTATCGGTACAGCCTTAATAATTTTACAATAATGGTGTGTGAAATTCAACACACAGTAAAACCTCGATTATCCAAACTAATTGGGACCAAGGATAGTTTGGATGATCAAAAATTCGGATAATCCGATTAATGGACAAACCAGCCGTTCTGCATGTAAGGGAAAAATAACGGGCAAAACCTGTATTGTTTACCTAAATACCTTTATTCATATTCTCCAGATTGCCAATCAGTGAAGAATTGAACGAGATTAAACTTGTTCAAGAATTTGAAAAAATGTTGCTCAATCTCAAAACAAACAGAATACTCTACCGTATTCCGCAAATTTTCGAGTTCTTTTTAGTAAATGGAACACACTTCAAGTGTCTTCGTCAGGGTTTGAGGGTGCTTGGATGTTCATTAGCCTTAGGCTAATGAACATCCAAGCACCCTCAAACACAACCATCAAAAACATTGTGCGTGACGACCTAAGCAACCGCCTTATGAGCAGATGGAAGGAGGCTGATAAATATAGACGGCTACGACCACCGTGTTCAAAACCAAGCACAAGCCATGTTGTAAGCCAAAGAAGAAAAGCAAGTACAACGCCTGACGAAGACAGTTGAAGTGTATTCCATCTACTAAAAAGAACTGTCCAACATTTGCGGAATACGGTAGAGTATTCTGTTTTGAGGTTGAACAAAAATTTTTCATATTTTTGAACAAGATCGTGAAATGAAATCTTATAGTAGTTTTCCGAACTTTCGTATTTTTAATGGGATTAAACTTTAAATTTTAAACTTTAAAATTCTCACGTTAAATTTTAAACTTTAAATTTTTAATGGGATTAAACACAGTATTAAACTGAAATGGTATTGTCCCATAAATTATAAATAAATTAGAAAAATTAAAAACTAAAACCCTCTATGAACGATCAACGTTGATTGGTCTAAATCATTCTATGCAGGCAGTAAATCTTGCGGTAGGCCTAATCATAATATATATTTATTAGGGCTCGACCGATACTGGTATCGGCATCGGTACGGTGTCAATATCACACGGCATCGGTACTGTATCGGTACCGGGTGTAGGGCCCCAGCCATACCAGTACCTGTCATCGTGGTCCTGCTTTAATCTGTTTCTTCACAATCTCTATTCTCAAACTTACTACACGCACGCAACAGATATTCATTACGGTGCACAGAAAAAATCAGATAAATGGTTTTAATTCTTAGTTAATAGTTTCGGAGAACCACTTTTTTTTTTAATTAAGGGCAGTAATGAACAAAATTTAAAATCTGTGTGTTGACAAAACGCATCTGAAAAGTCAGCGTTAATTATGCGAAAAATCTTTGTTCCCACCTGATAAACGATAGTGTGAAGGTTTATAGGCTCCTTTTCCATTTTAGTTTTGCATCGAGGCTGCTGATTTAATTTTTTAATGCTGTGAAACATCATCTTTCTTATGATTTGCAACAACGAACTAAAACACAAGCGCTCACGTGAGATCTGAAGTGAGCGGCGGCAACCATGTTGAAATATCACATCAGCCAATGAGAGCGTGCCAAATTGGTCAGGTGCCAACAGGCTAATAAGGGAACCCGATCTTCAAATGCTTTGGAAAGTTAATTTGAAACAGCTTGAAACGGCCTACTACGATCCGCCTGATTGGCCAATGCCAAAAGGCCGTCAAGAAAATGTGTTGCGAGGCCCAGATAGAGGGGAATTCCAGCTTACCCAGTCAAATGGTTCGACCGCTACAGCAGATCAAAAATGACCAATTTTCTGCTTTCTAACTTAACGAAAAAAGAATGAAAACGACATTTTTGCAGTTTTTAGTGAGTCTACACTCAAGTGCTTTTTATGAAATTATAGACATCGGTAGCAACGTTTTTTTTTTTTTTTACAGAACTCGATGCACAACACATCTGGTAGCGAATTTCAGCTTCTCTCATTTTAATATTTTGGCCGAAAATTGCATTATTCGATCCACAGTTTCCTTTCAAAGCTTCGACGTATATATACGACATTACTGCATTTGGGACGATTTTTTGGGAACGTACATGTATGTTCATACTGCTTAAGAGGTTAAACGTGTTTTGTGGGCTTTTTCACGATTGATGTTGCGCATCACATGAAGGTAAAATAATTCTTGGGGGTAAATTTGTCACAAGGTTTCGGCCACGAAAATAGGATTAGGCTACTAAATTTCGTCAGCAAATTAGCCAGATTCAGATTGCTAAAATAAAACAATTGAACAATTTCCAGTTTAAATCCTGGCCTACCCATTTTCAGGTTTTTTTGTTTTTTGCTGAAATATCGGATTCGGTACTGGTATCGGAAATTTTTTATTAGGCAGGTATCAGTATCGGCGGTATCAACCAAAAGTGGTAACGGTCAACCCCTGATATTTTATACTTTAGGCCACTTAAAAAAAGAAAGTTGTTTCTCGAGCCTTTTACGAAAAAAATCGGTGCGGGCGGGCGAATTTTTTTTTTTATTATTTATTTACTTTTTTTACCATAATATAGGGGTTGTAATTTAAAACAAAGCCATTTTTGTTCTATTTTTTTAATGAAAAACTTCAAACAAATATGACGGTTTACACGGGAGCCCTATCACAGTATTTGGTGACCAAAAAGCACACTCGCACAAAAAAAGAAGTCCGGTGAATTCAAAATTCGTTAGAACAGATCATGAGTTGATATTTCCGGTTTCCGTAAACCAAAAAAAAAAGGTCGGTGCGGGGGGTTTGGAGTCCGTGCGGCGGGGCTTGAGAAACAACTTTTTTTTTAAATGGCCTTAATTAGCAATTTTGTTTACATCGTCAAAACTAACGTGAAATTGCTTCTGTGTGATGAAAATAGCGCTTGGTTTAAGCGAACGTAGGCTACAAACGCATCATTTGGCCGCCATCTTGTAGTGTTTGCAATCTGGGAATTGCGGGAAAAATCCCCTTTCCTGCTGCCATTAACGTCTCTGCCTTATTCCTCCATTAACTGCTCCGTTTCAAAAGCCGTTGGCTCATTCTATAGTATGGTGATTGGCGAGCTTTGATTGGTTAATTTGTGGCACGCGGCATTGGGGCCAGTCATGTGATATCATGCGAAGCAAGTCAAGGCCACCTCCATTGGAACTTGTGTTGAGCGTGTTCTTTGTGAATGGCCAGCTAGGGGCCAAAAATAGCGGGTTGCGACAGATTATGGGAGCGCGACGATCGGCAATATTTGAGGCCATATAACAACTTTACTTGCATGGTAATAAAAATATTTAAAAAAAAAATTTCGGAGTTGGTAAAAAAATACTGTAGAAGAACAACCAGTGGCTGTTAGCAGTCCAAGATTGCCTGCAGCAAGTATTGGTATTTTCTTTAGACCTACTTGGAGTTCGCCGGTTTTCTTGGCCAAGGGCAGTTCGGATAACTGAGATTTTAATGTAATTAGTATTACGCTTCAATTTATATTACATTACAAAACTGTCAACTTTGAGCAGGTCCTAAAACAAGTGGTAAAGCCATAATTTTTTTTTTACAGTTTTGTTTGTTTATGTCATAGGAATAAGGTCATGACCCAGTTTGAAATTCATAAGATAGTTTCTTCTAACCTCTAGTAGCCTATGTGCTAAAATCTTTTTCGATTTGCTTTTATATCCGATTTTTTTAAACCCCTTAAAAGTTTAAAACACCTACAACACTTGGAATGCAATGAGGTTAGCCTATAAGCCACTTGGTGCGCAACAATCGTTGCCTCCAACAAGCCAGCGCCAGCCCAACAATGACACATCGTCTTCGGGTACGAAACAGTGCAGACGTGTGGTTTTGCTCTGCTCTCTTTTTGCTTTTCGTTAGGGAATCACCGGCGTTTGTATTCCCTGCCCGAGATTTTCAAAATGGTGGACAATAATAAACTGCGTTGAATGTTGGAGTCGGGAGAATTTCCCGTGTGTTCGTGCAAAAAGACCCCTCTGGGTAGTCACCCTGCCTGTCGCAGGTGTAGATCTTTTACTGAATCCTAGTGTGGTTTGTACGATTTTATGGACAAGAAAGTGGTGAAGAAGGTGCTGCATACCTGGAAGAAATCTGACCAGCGTCGAGGGCAACTTGAAAAAAAAGGAATTGTTGGAGTCTGCTTCTTGATCTAAAACTCCTCTTGAGCGTCGTTTAAAACGTTTAAGCAATGTCATTAATGCCCCACTTGTGTTTTTGTCAGACGAAACTATTGCGGCTCATCCGAGCCATGTTGTGAACGCGTTGGTTAGCCCTAATGTGGGTGCAACTGAGGTTGTTTCGTCATCACGGCTGTCTTCCCTGATGGCCCAGTCTCCGATAGACGTTGGAATTTTGGAATTGATCGTGGGTGCTGTGTAGGAAGCAGGTAAAATGGACGGAATTTCGGCAGCAGGAATTTAGATGGACTTGTTGCGTGAGGAATTAGCGGCCGAACAACGCAAGGCTAAGGCTGAAGGTTTCGCCTTGCTGCGGGAGGAGATGGCTGCTTTTTACGCACAGGCAACACTTGCCAATCGCCGATCGTGCCATCGTGTGCTGAACAGGTGCTGTCATCTACTGCTGTCACGTAGGAGCGTTGTAGTTATGAAACTGAAACTGTTGTTGCTGGGAAGCTGCCTGCAGTGAGTAAATTGAATGAGGCTGTTGGCACAGGGTCTGTTGCTGCACAACGGCAAACGGTCGTGTGTGAACCAGAGCTGTTAGTGCGGGGCAATGTTGTAAAGGAGAATGTGCGATTGAATTGCAACAAAACTGTAACCAACAAGGGAAAAAAAACGAGTCTTAGCCACTAAATCTAGTTCTATGGGAATTAGATTTAGTGGCTAAGACTCGTTTTTTTTCCCTTGTACGAAACAAGGCAGGAAAAAGAACCGAACTCTGAACGTGGCGGCCACCACAAAGCTCCAAGTGATGCTCTAAGTCTGATAGGCGCCGAAAATCGCTGTACTAAAGACTTCAACAGGTCCTAATCGGCGGCGTCATGCTGTCGAATCGCACGGGGTGCGGAATCGTGATAGACGATCTCGCAGTGTTCGTGAATCGCCACTCTCCAATCGCATGAGGATGTTGGCACAGGGTCTGTGGCTGCACTACAGCAGACGGTCGTGTCTGAACCGGAGCTGTTAGTGCGGGGCAATGTTGCAAAGAGGGATGAGTGAAAGGAAATGCAACAAAAACGAAAACTCCAAGGTGGGAGTTAGCCCAAAAAGTCTCAAGGCGGAGAAAACACCAAAAAAAAACGAGTCTCAGCCACTATGTGGTATTCCCATAGAGAGGGAAAAGACCCACCCACGGGGCGTAGCGAACACCACGCCAGGGTAAAATGTGCAATTTGTCAGACCTACAAGGGTGCTAAACATCGTAGTTTACTTCACAGTTCGTCAGTGTTTGTTAGCCACGTGTGGTTTCTCATCGCAACTTTGTTAGTACTTTGCCGTGTTCTGGTTACACTTCACGGCTCTCGTCACGGGCTGTGGCCAGCCATCGTCATTGGGAGTTAACAGGCCGTTGCATCGCCATGTCTGGTTCTTTACATTGGCCGTGTTATGCAGTTTTTTACGGTGATTCTTCCAGTTGACCAAGCGGTCACTGCATCGGAAACACTTTCCAAATCTTGCATTTCTTTTTATTTCGTTGAGGATTTAAAATTTTTTACTTTAAATTGCTTGCTGGTTAATTCATGATTTGTTAATTCCTTGCTTTTAATTTCGTTGAGGAATTTTTTATTTTTTGGTTTTAAATTCCTTGCTTGTTACTGACACTGAATTTTGTATGAGGGTCTGTGGCTGCATTTGGGCATTTTACCACGTTTGCTCTGCAGCCTATGTTGTGCAGTGTGCAGGAGGCCTGTTAGTACAACGTTTGGATTCTTGGAATGAAAATCAGGGATCTACAACACGAACCCTCTTGTTAGCTTTTGCTGGTTTACCAGACGGCACAAACGACAAAGCAGCAGGAAATTTTTTTTTTTATTATATAATATCAAAGCAACATGAAAAACGAATATAGGCTATAAGTAAAATAAAACACTCTGGCAAAACTTTGAGGGCTGACCCGGCATACCGCTTAACCATAACAATAGGAGCTGGCTACGTAGACCTGAAGCATGGTCACGTGCCAGCATCGGGCACAGTAACGGCGGGAACCGCGAAAGCACCGGCCCAGAACAGCGAGTCCCATGTTTTGGGGGCCAGTGAGTCCTGGATCCTTCGGGAAAAGGACGAGGACGCCACCGGCGCGTACCAGAATCTCACAAAAGAGATGACAAAGACGCCGGACTGTCAGCCCCAGGAGGCCCAGAAGAGGCGGTGGTGGGTGAAAACAAGCAACTTGACTGCCAGCCTACGGGGCACTGACCGATGGGTAAGCATGAGCGACGCAGTCCCTCACTAGGTCAATGCCCCGAGGCTAGAAGACACCAGCGTAGTCGAATGTGCCGTCCGCCAAACCTAGGCTAACAATTTTAACCAATAATTTACCATACGGCACAAACGACAAAGCAGCAGGAATTTTTTTTTTCTTTTTTTTATTATATATCAAAGCAACATGAAAAACGAATATAGGCTGTAAGTAAAATAAAACACTTTGGCAAAACTTTGAGGGCTGACCCGGCATACCGCTTAACCAAAACAACAGGAGCTGGCTGCGTAGACCTGAAGCATGGCCACGGCGGGAACCGTGCCAGCATCGGCACAGTCACGGCGGGAACCGCGAAAGCACCGGCCCAGAACAGCGAGTCCCGTGTTTTGGGGGCCAGTGAGTCCTGGATCCTTCGGGAAAAGGACGAGGATGCCCAACGAAGCCATAGGCTGAGAGCCCCCAAAGAAGAGTTGAGAATGAAGGAGAGCCTGGTGCACAAGCTAAAAGTGAATACCCTAGTGAGTCCATGCAGTAAGCTACTGGCAGTAAGACGGAAATCTGATGCCCAATTGTCGTTAGCTTGTTTTTCAAATCGTCCATTGTCCAATTTTCAGGGCGCGTGAGGTCGAGTTCAGAAGTTCGTTGGCGCTTCGCAGGGCGACCCCGATTTCTGTTGCACCTGTGGGGGCTTCTTGTTGATCCATGTTTCGTGTTGATCACACAGTAACAGCGAAAACAGCACCGCTGGTATTACATCCGAAACACGACGAAACCCAGCCGAAAAACAGCAACTTGAAAAGTTGCACAGCTACAAGTTGCAGTTGAAAACAAGCAACTTGACTGCCAGCCTACGGGGCACTGACCGATGGGTGAGCATGAGCAACACAGTCCCTCACTAGGTCAATGCCCCGAGGCTAGAAGACACCAGCATAGCCAAACCCACCCGCCAAACCTAGGCTAACAATATTAACCAATAACTAAGTTTTCTACTGTTTGTCTCTCAACTTCACAGACGCAAGATTCTGTAGGAGGTTGACCCTCCCCCGCCTCATTATAAATTGAGGTGTTGTCTTCTAAAGGCGTTGAGTGTCGGCTAAGTAGAAAAACCCAGCACGTGGCTGAGTTGGAGCCATTTACTCATTGCGAATGGAAACTCAGTTCATGTCTTTCAGTTAAAAAAAATTCAGGAGTTGTCCACTTTTGTAATGTCAGGTCAACTTTTTTGTCTCTTTGGGGCCTGACAGGTCTCCAGATCGATCGGTACATAACTCGGGGTAAATCAATTTTTACAGGCGTCTTGTGAGGTTTTTCTTTTCTACTTTGAGTCCCACCTCCGTTCTTTGCTAGCCCGGCGGCATTGCTCGGGTGGGGGCTTTTTCATTCTCGTCTGGGAATCGCACCTCTAGAGCGGATTGGGCCGTTGAGGCGCATATGCCGTTCTGGGAGGTAATGGTGGTTTGCTTTAACACCTGGGTTTGGAAACGTCAGAACGTCGATCCCCTTCCAAGAGACCGAAAATTTGCTAGCACTGAACGGCGTTTTGTGTTTGGGTACGAGCGTAGATTTTGATAACTCTTTTTATCTAGGTTACGCTAGTGTTTTCTTCTCGGACCATAGCAGTTTTCTCTATGCATTCCGTGCTTCTATTTATTTGGGCATTTTGCATATGGTGTCATGAGCAGAGAATACATCCTCCCTCGTTCTCAGGTTCATATCTACAGGCGTTTTTCCACAACGCATGTTGCAGAGAATTCTCCACGTCACGGCAGCACGTTGGACGTTCCAGGGGCCACCCCCTTCTCACTGCAGGGGACTTTTCGTGGATTCTCACAACCTGGAGGGGGTGGCTTTCAGGGTCGTCCCCGCAGGGGCAGATATGGATGTTTTCCCCCCTCACCTTCCTCCACTACACCGGCAGGTGGGGGGAAGGTTTCATCACCATGTGGACAACTGAAAGATCAGCACCGACGACGTGTTCACTCTATCCGCTGTAGACAGGCTATTCGCCGCCATTTGTGTCTGAAACAGCGCTGACTTCAGCCTCAGAAAGCTGAACCAACATCTAGAGAAGCAGCGTTTCAAGATGGAGACGATTCGATCGGTCAGAGATGCGATGCAGCCAACCGTTTTTTACCATTGCCATCTACTTCGAGGATGCATGCATGCATTTTCCGTTACACCAGGGAATTCAGCATCTGTTTCGCCTTTTTGTAGGTCAATCGTATCAGTTTCGTGTCCTAACCATTGGGATTGCAACCGGACCTCATGTCTTCACGGCAGTGCTTTGCCTGGGTTTGGGGTTTCTACATCGTCAGGACCTTCGAGCCCATGCCTACATCGACGATTAGTTGCTCCGCCATCAGTCGGAAGAAGTACTCATATGGCAATTGGACAGGTGTCATCATGTCTTCAAGGCTTCTGGGTGAAGGTGTCCAGTTGGAAAAGTCCAGGCTGGTGCTCTTCGGCGCTCAGTTCGATACGGACGAGTTCACAGTTTGGCCATCGCAGGAACAGGTAGAGAAGTAACAGGATCGGATGGAAAGGTTGCAGCTGGCCACCAAGATTACAACAGTGGAGCTGGTGTCAGTAATAGGTGTCATCAATTCCTGCGTGAGCTGTTCCTTTCGGGGAATGGAAGGTCAGGCCGATGCATTGGTTCAGGAACCAGGAGTGGCAACCTCGTCGGTCCTGGCGGGACTTGATTTTTCTGTGCCAGTGGACACCATTCAGTGGTGGGGCTTCCCCCTCAACACCCGCTGGGGGGTGTCGTTTCAGGTCCTTACGCCGGATGGCCTTCTCTTCACGGACGCGGCTTCTCTTCACAGACGCATCCTCCACAGGGGTGGGGGGGATGCACTTAGAGGGTCTTTGACGACGTGGGCTTCGGATGCTCTCTCTGTCGACTAGACAGGCCTGTCAGCTTACCTGTTTCCCCCGTCTTCGCTTCTGCAAGCGTCTTGGAACAATACACGCAAGCCTCTGGGAGGATACATTCTGGTGGCACTACTCTGGCCAGATTCATGGTATTCCGACTTAGTGGAACTGTCGAAGGAGGACCCACTGCCTCTACCCCTCTCGGACTCCATCCTGCCCTCAGCACAGAGGTCGGAACACCCACCCTGTCCCACTATGTTTCATCTTCACGGGTGGAGACTGTGGTGAGGAATTAGGAAGGAGAGGGTTTTTCCACCGTGGTCTCGGAACGGCTGTTGGGTTGCCTCCATTTGTTGACGAGGAAGAATTTTGAGGACAGGGGAAAGAATTGATTTTCTGGTGCAGCCAGGGAGTTGATCCGACGGACCCTACCGAAGGCGCTTTGTTTCGCCGAGGGCCTGTTCCCGACTGCCATCAAGGGGTACCGGTCGGCCTTCGACTCCGTGTCGACACTGGGCGATAAGAAGCTGGCGGCCAGTGAACATGTTTCACGCCTGGTTCGGGCATTTGTGAAAAAACCGAGGACTAATCAGTTGTTTCCCAAATGGAACTGGCCCTTTGGGGTTGGCCGGTCTGAAGTTGGGCCTTCCGACCCTCTTTGTTCTACTTCGTTGATTCTACTTTCACATACGACTCTTTTCTTGGTGGCTCTGGCTTCGGCGGCCCGGCAAAGCGAGCTGGCTGCTCCGGTGAGAGATGGCATGGATATCCGTTTTGCTTGGAACTGGTCCTCCATGAAGTTGATTCTCCGGCTCTGAATTCCGTGCGAAAATTCAAAGACCGGAGGAAGCCTCCAAGCCTTGGGCGATTAAGACATTGAAGCCAGTGGTTGATCTAAGGGTCATGGAGTAGACCCAATGCCCAGTTCGGGCTCTCCGCCTTTACTTAGACAGGACCAATTTGGTGGAGCAGGCTGGACGTTTGGGACGAGCAGTTCTACACTCCCGTTTCGGCAATGGGATCAAGCGTCTGGAGGTATCTTTCCCTTACCAATGTCACCGGCAAAGAGAGGGAAATGGTTCTGTGAGGTCATCAAGCGGGTGTATGAACAAGGTTCGAACCATCGGGACTTCCCTGCGAATGTGAGGGCCCTTGAGGGCTTTTGGCTGCGTCTTGGGCCTTCGCGTCTGGAACCTCGCTTAATGATGTGGTAGTTGCCTGCTACCTCCGTCAATCAATCAATCACCGATTGGCTTCGGCTTCAGGGCGCATGGGTTGAGGGATTTGGCTGCGTTTTGGGCCTTCGCGTGTGGTATCCCACTGAATGATGTGGTTGCAGCATACTCTTGGACCAACAAGAACACCTTCATCGCTCACTATCTTTGCGAAACAAGTGCGACGAGTGGCAGCGGTCTGGTGGGTCCCCATGTGGATGCTGGAAGTGTTGTAGGGGAGTGAGTGAGTGAGTTTTGTATACACAGTGGAGATGTGATGGCAAAACACAAGGAGTGTTACTGCGTCATCTTGCCCACTGGAACTTTCTCTAAATGGGAGAGAAAAGATGGGCGTAGGCAGTTGGAGTTCAAGTGACACATCACAAGGCAGTGTTTGGTGTTGAACTGGGAAACTTCCTGCTAAAGTGCATTCTGGTGAAATTCCAACCAGACACAAGGAGTGTTGAAGAGTTGGGCCCACATGAACTTTTTCCTGGTGAAGAAGATGTGGGAAAATGCACCTTGTACACAGCGGACAGTACACAGTGGAAAGATGGACAGTTGTCACCACTATTGCCCGGCGGCAGTTCCAGTGGGGCATCGCACTCCTTGGCTGAGGACCTCGTGTTGAGGTGGGTGAAGGTTCTAAGCGAGCAATGTTTAAGGTGTGTTGTGTACTGTATTGTTAATGTGGTGTGCAATGCAACCAGGGTTAGCAGGATTCGTGCTGTCCCACCGACCTATTGGACAAATTCAGCACATACTAAAGGTTAGTATTTTACAGATAGTAAGAAACGACAATTTTAACTTGATTAAAATTAATTTTTACTAGCCTAAAATACTTACCTCTAGTAGGACCCGCCCAGCCTCCCTGCTTAGCCGAACCTTGGAAATGTCGACTTGTGGGTTCCGGAAAACGAAGTGTAATTGTTGGGCTGGTGCTGGCTTGTTGGAGGCAACAATTGTTGCACACCAAGTGGCATGTAGGCTAACCTCATTGCATTGCAAGTGTTGTAGGTGTTTTTAACTTTTAAGGGGTTTAAAAAATTGGGTAGAAAAGCAAATCGAAAACGATTTTATCACATACTAGAGGTAAGTATTTTAGGATAGTAAAACTAATTTTAATCAAGTTAAAATTGTCGGTTTTTTTTTTACCACCCTAATGGTCGTAGAGTCAATAACAGCGTTGAAATTCGCAGAAAGGTTAAACGTAGAGACTTACTTACTTCTCAGTATTTTCAATTTTGGCAAATACTATTTTTTTAAACTTAAAATAAAGATTTTTCTTAATTTTTCTTTATGTATGTCAAAATATGTTTATTTTTCTATTTTACTGAGGCATGCAACAAGTTTACGGCGGCCATCTTTTGTCTGTGGTCTTTTTTGCAGAGAAAACGATAAAAATGGCGTTGGACCTGAAAGAGCTAAACAGCTTGAACAACAACATTCTTTTCAAAGAAGGTAAACTTCATTTTTTACTACATTTGGTTAAGCGGTTAACCTTTTTTGCACTCCGGTAACTAGTGTTGAGTGGTAAACCCATTCTCAAGCTACCAAAAATGTAATATCGTGCATGCAAAAACTACAGTATCCTGGTATCTAGAATACCCGACAAAATCACCGTCATCAGACAAAATCCGACAAATCACGTAATGTGTTGTAAATTTTTACTAAAAACACGCTTTTCAAACAATTTTACACTCTGGATACCGGACACTTTGGTGGATTTTGCATGTGTGCCAAATACTTTGCAATATGAAAAACGTGCTAACATCATAACAATAGTTCCTTTAGTCTTTGTGTTGTAGGATTCGAAGCAGTGTAACAATCAGTTAAAGATCAGCAATGGTAAAACTTGAATTTTAAATAATGCTCAAAACTGGAGCAAAATATGCATAAATTGATGCTACAACCAGCATTTTGTTTGTATTTGCATTTCTACTCGGATAGCATGTTAACTACAAATTTTAGATGTTTTTTTTTTTTCAAATATATCGTGAAACATGCATTAAGCTTAAATCGGGGAGAGGCCCCCGATCAGTAAATTTTTTCCGTTAAAACAATATCAACAAAACACATTTTACAAGACTATTTGTTTTTATTATTTGAAAATCGGGTGTTGGCATGTTAGCACTATAATACCAGATACCGCCTCATTCACAAGTACCGGAGAAAACTGTGTACCGGTTACTAAGCTTGGTACCAGCGCCGGCTGACAAATTTCTGGTACCGCCCAACACTACCAGTAACAGAGTTTCAGTGCAAATTTGCACCCGGATTAAAACTTGGAAATTCGACCCCTGTTGTTCAACAAACATAACATAATGATGAACTGGGATACCATGAAGAACACTTTGCTTTGCTAACCAGAAACATGAAAACTTTTGCTGGATAGAAAAAGCAATCGAATAAAATTATTATGCAAAAAGCAGAAACTATAATAAAAGCAAAGTGATCACGTACCTTTTTTGTTAAGGTTTTTACCCTATCCAAGGTGATTTGGTCCCTTCTAGTCTGAAGACCGTACACCTCCAAAGCAATATTGAAACAACAATCTAAGTCACGGATGTTGATAAGATTGGGAAAATTGAGGGCACCACTGCTTATATTTTCCATTGTTGACAGCATTTGTGAAGCTATCACTTGTGGTCCATGCTTGATAAGACACACAAAGAAATGGACAAAATCTCCTAAAAATGAAAATTAATGCAATCAAAAACATTTTATTTTGGAAATAAACTAGAATAGGAATTTCACTGAAATAACCAACCTTAAAAAACACAAGTCAATTTAACTTCATAACTTAAAAAAAATTCAGCTGAATGCATTGAGGGCCCATACTTTCCACGATATTTTCAAGAAATTTTGCTATGAAATTTGCTGCGAGAATTTGTAAAACATGCGGTTATTCTACCAGAAAACTTGTTCCCAAGTAGAATCCGACGAACATGTGTTACAAAGTGGGATATTCCCTTTGCCTCGACACCTTTAATGTTGCCTCACTTGGATTAAATTGTCACCCAATTTCTGCAAAACTATGGTCCCTTCCGGTCGTCTCTCTCCCTGCTCCCACACACTTTCTTTTCACTGTCTTTTGCGGCTGGCTCAAATCAACACGCCAGGGATGCGGGTTGAAAATAAAATTAACACAGGTTTGTCGGATTCTATTAGGAAAATTGAAGATTCTACCAGAGAACTTGTTCTTGCAGGGAAATCTAAGTTCTCAGAGTAGAATCCGACGAAACTGTGTTACTCTTTGGAATCCTTCCATGCCCTGTGGCGCTTGGTAACCAGTTGTTTTGCGTCATTTCAGTTTGGAAATGCATTCAAATTTACTTCACTTCCGCCCCTACTTCCCCTCCGTTCTGCCCTCTATATTAACCTCCACTCTTTTCGCCCGCAGCAGGAAGGCCGAAGGGTACTCAACGTAACACAGTTTCGTCGGATTCTACTCTGAGAACTTAGATTCTCCTGCGAGAACAAGTTCTCTAGTAGAATCTTCAATTCTCATTCGTAGCATCCTTCCTTACTGTGTTACTCTTTGGGATAGATTCAAAAACGTGCAAGTTCTACGATGCGGAATCTTATCCCACTAAACTTTGCAGTCGGTGCGCACAGGTCCGTCGACGTCCACTGCACCGACGCAACAGGCGACGCACGGTCCCCAGAAACCTGTGGCCGTCGTTTTTGCACAAGGGTCCACCAGGAGACCCTCTCGGTTGGGCAACCCCCACCTGTCCAGCTCCAGGCATTGCTTGCAGCACACTGAACTAGGGAGCCGCCTCCCACGCCTCCCTAGTTACGATCACTGCCCACCAGACCTCGTCCAGGGACTTGAGTACACACTTGTCCAGGAGAGGACCTGTGGGAACCAGCTACGAGCACCTCCCGGTCCACAATACCCTGAAGGTGTTCACCACCCCTATACCGGGCCACCTGCCCCACGACCTGAACCGTTGCAGCTGTGCCGTTGCCTTGGAGACAAACAAGCACTGTTGGGCACCCCTGCCCGGGCGTAGACTCACCGACCAACTCCAATGATAGTCGAAAGCCGTACTCGTCTCTGCACTGGCGAGGTAACCCGTCGCCCGGCCGACGCCTGGACTGTACATTGCCCCCAGAACACACCCCATATGCGCCTGTCAGTACCAGAACCAGGATACCGAATCCGCGGGACTCATTCCGCCTTATGCTTATTGATGTACACCCCAGACGCCATACCGTTTGAAACCACCTGCCCGCACACTCCGCACACGCACTTGGAACCATACCGCATCTAGTATTATTAACAATTCCCGCACTTCGACCTACAAGTTTGCCTTCCTCGGCCTCCAAGCGAAGCACCTCCGTGGTGGACCGCAGCACTGCCAGAGCGTACGTGTGCCACTCACTCGAAGCCACCGATCACCCAGCATTTGCCACCACCAAAGCAGACTACGTTTCAAGCTGTTCAACTGATTCCGTCCCCTTGAACCACCCTACCAGGTTGGCCTGTGTCCAAGATGCTAACCCAGTGTATAACAGTCAGCGTTGATGCTTTTGTTTCACTCATGCACAGTACAGCCTGCCTCCCCCACCTTGTTGCAGCCATGACGACCTCAGAAACACCTGCACCTGCTAGCTTAGGTGAAGCAATATCAAACCGGTCCACAGCACAGACATTTAAATCACATAGCAACGGCAGCATGCTCTCCCCCCTCCCCCCCCAAAAAATTATATGCCTATCTATATATACATTTCGCAACGTCGCACCCGCCATTCTCCCATAAGATCTGTACAGCAGATTTTTATAAATCCGACATCCGAGGTGAAATAATTCTGCAAGTCACTTGCCTTGACAGGGTTTCGCCTCACGACCGAGTTCGTGGAATTTTCGCTCATTCTACCAACGTGTCGGCACTAGTAGGCTTATCACCATTTGTACGCCCCCTGGGCATACAATAAATAACAGATTACCACATTATTTTTCCACCATCCCACAATAATCGCACACAGCAAACGTTTAATCGACCAACTACATCGTACTCACCATTTCGACCGACGCTGTCTACACGTGCCGCCATTTTGTCTCGCTCGTCTTCAACATTGTCGGCGGCCATTCGCTTCTCAACGGGCGTCGGTGTCCCGCCTTTTTACGAAACCGTCCACGAAACGCAGCATCCATACTTGCTTGTAGTTGTCCACTATTTCGTTCCATCTGAAGTTGTCGTTGTTCGCCATTTTTCATCTCAATAACAACGACGTTGCCGATCACACAACCGTTCACGCCAGCGTTAAGAAAATAGTGGAGGTTAGTAGAGAGGGAAGAAATGAGGGGAAGTAGGGGCAGCAGTGACGTATATTTGCATGCATTTCCAAACGGAAATGACGCAAAACAACAGGTTACAAAGGGCCGCAGGCCAGGGAAGGATCCGAAAGAGTAACACAGTGAGGAAGGATGCTACGAATGAGAACTTTGATTCTCTTGCGAGAACAAGTTGTCCGGTAGAATCACAATTTCTCCTTCTTCATCATTCTCCCTGTGTTATAAAGTAGGATTTTAAAAAAAGCATGATGTATAGGCAGCCTACCCTTGCTTGGTTCAGAGTAGGTGCTGCATTTCCTGTAGCATCTGTTCAGTCCAAAAAATGGGCAGTTTCCTTCTGTAGTCTCGAATACCGGTAACTGACGATTACTGACATTTGTATGACATTGCAAGCAGGGAAAGGAATAAAACAGCCATTCCTCTCGAATTTTAAGTGGTAAAAGCTGGGTAAGGGATGTCAAATACACATTGTTTTTTCAACAACGTTCATCAGAAGTGCAAAAACTATTTATAGATCGAAAATCACATCACCCAGTGTTAGTCATATTTAAAAAAGCCGCGTTGCCTATCGTACCACTGATCTGCATGTTAAAAATTTAACGCACAATTTCAGAATACAGGAATCTCACCAGATTCTTGCGAATTTTAAACAAACAGTATTTGTCCGCCTTCGTCGGGCACCTAGAGTTTTTAGAGGTTGTAACTACATCGTTTTGGACATCGTGATTCGAAACCGGCCACGCCGAGCACCGGTTTCGAATCACGATGTCCAAAACGATGTA
>JAHWFP010187643.1:0-15092 GCA_023313725.1 Lithobius niger | reverse complement strand
TTTGAATCGCAGCGTAGCGAAACAAAATAAATACTGCTTAGCAAAACCGTAAAAATGGGTCGCAAATTGCGATGCGATACTGCTTAAGTCGAACCCTGATAGGTCTAATTTTGTATACTTACTTTCGGTTTGGTTATATTGAAAATTGTCTCCAATTTCAAGTTATATCCCAGATAACGTTACAGAAGTCCAAAAACGATCACCACAGAAGTTTGCTCTTAAAAATAGGACATCATTCGCTTTGTTCACTCGTTCAATAAGAAACAACACCACAAATAAGCGTAATAAAATACTGTAATATATTAGCACCCGGAAAGTGCGAGGCTATGCGTTCCTCGCATTCAATGTACCGACCAGATACCAGCGTAAAAATTTGGTGTACCATCCAGACTACCGCTAAAGGTAAGCGACGACACACTTTGTATTGTACTTCGCAATAAGAGAGGACGCCATCTCGATGTCCAAACATAGTCTCTAACCGACCACAATTTGAAGAGCTGACTTGCCAAAATACGCAGTTACACGCCACAATTTTTCGTATGAGCGCACACCTTTACGATGATATTTGGCTGACGTCATTCACAGATCGTATAATATCTCGCGACGGTTTTTCGCTTAAGGACCTTGTTAGAGGTTATTATACTTCTAACGTCTTATGTATATTCTGTGGAGCATAATACCTTTTGTACTTGCGCACTGCAAGTGACCCACCCACACACTTGAATTTCGTCGGATCAGAATTGAACAAATGTGTCTGGTTTTTGAGGAGATGTCGCTGACGTAAATCGCGTCCACCCATTTTTTGGCCACAACCGCATTAATTCGACATGTGACACGGCGAATTAAAAAGAGGGTGTGTTGAATCAGACTGTGGCAAGCTCGCCCACCCAAATATGCCTTGTAAGTTCTAATATGCCAAATTCAGTTCGTACCTAATAACCACTTCATACTCTGCCATGCGAAACACTGGCAATCTTGGCCGGACAAAACGTCCTGACAGTAACACCAAAAAAATGTCTTGTGCTGACTGTATTCACTGTCATGAATAACTTGGGCAAGCTATTACTTGAACAAAACTTCTTAAAAGGATTACAACGAGAGCTTGGTGTGTATTGTATTGTACTGCCATGTAACAGTTTCCACGATTTCTGAATAAAACTGCCAACCACTTTATGAATGCAGCCATGAAGAAGTTAGGGTTTCAGCATCCAAGTGATTAAAAAAAAAATTTGAAATGATATACATACTATAAACAAAAACTACCAGCCGAAACTTTATTCAATTGGTATGGAAATTAAAAGAAGGACTTGCAAGGACTAATTACTGCATTTTCAAATTTTCAAGGACTTGTAAGGCCTTAGAAACGTTAAAATGAAAAATAAGGACTTGTAAGGTTCTTAAGCACTGGTACGAATCCTGATGTGGCTAGGGATCGACCGATACAGAAAAATACCGATCAGATACCGATCTTTCCCCTGCACGCCGATCCGATACCGATTTTAAAAAAAAGTCAATCTCATTTCATCATTGTGAAACTGGTGTGCAAGAAAAGTAAATTTCTTAATTTTTTTTTATCAGTGGTGTCAAATCCGCAGGTGTAACTTCGACTCTAAAAAAAAAACCCCAACGTACACTGCAGATAGGCCTAATCCCAAGAAGCCACCCGAATCTGGTAATGCATACGACTTGAATTCACTTAGCTGCTGTGCAGATGACGTCACGGGATACAAGCGATGCTATGCAGGAAATGTTTTATCTCAAGCTAGGTGGAGTAGCACGGAAGTTGGTCATATCGGCTAAAATATCGGTAAATAGACACCGATAGTATCTGTAAATACCGATACCGATATTAATATCGGTCTATCCCTAGATGTGGCCACTACATAAAAAACAATTTTGGTGTTGTGTTTTTGAGCTAAAATGAATTTTGTTAGTTTCAGAAATTCTTTTGCTTCTAGTGTTTTAATAAAATTCACTAGAACTTAAAAAAACACTCCAGTGCCAACACTGTTTCACATTAAGTGAATGACAAAATCATCCTTCAAATTAATTTCTTAACAAGATTTTGCAGGGGTAAATGAAGTCTAAAATATATCGCTTTTCAACTGGGGAATAATTTTGGTGTTGAGAAATATGGCTGTAGGGAACTTTGCTAATTTTCTTGTTGTTTTGCTATGCGATTTTGATGAAACCATTTAGTCCGTTAAAGGGACATTGCCACCATATGAAAAGCTGCATAAGTTAAGCCTAACGACATCACGGGTGCTTTTTTTCTGTTATAGATCGTTTTGAAATGCAGATTTTAAACCGCTAAATGGGTGCCATCTAGTGACAGTGATATTGTTAACCTTGACCGCTTGCTTCCGGGTACACTTGGATGCACCAACTTTACATTCAATAATTAAGGAGGGAGGAGGCACAATTACAGTAAATCGTGGATTAAACGCACATGGGCTTATGCAGTTAATTTGGCAAAAATAGGGGAGTGGGCTTTAAATCAAGCATTATCAATTTTCTAACCTGTCTAGACATTAATAACAGAAAATTCGAAGCTTTTGAACGATCTCTGAAAGACCAATTTTTACATCCTTTTAATTGCTGTGAAGAAGGGAGGAGGCTTCGGTGAGAGATGCCCATCGGCCTTGTGCAGGTGCTAGGAGCTCAAGGAAGAGTCCACTATTACTACAGGGAAGCAGAAGGGGCTAGTAAACATAGCAATCAGTACTATCTTTATTCACATCATTTAACTTTTAGGTAATTCTTCGTAGAAAAACGACGATTTGAGGAGTGGGCTTTAACTCCACTATCAGTGGCGGATTTAGGTGGGTGCACTGGGTGCGGGCGCACCCCCCTTCAGCACAAAAATAGATTTTTTTTAATGTTGTTTTCATGCTACGAGTGAAGATAAAAAATTAGCCCAACACATTTTTGTGTTGATCTTCAAAATTGTTTGTTTACCCACGAATGAAAAAAGGAAGAATTGATGAAAGTTTTTCACTTCTGCCCTAAGGGGGAAGTCACTTTTTTATCTCAGGAAGCCCCATACGGACTAGAGAATTCCTCAAAAGTGAATGTTAGGGTGCAGAAAGGTATTGAAGGAAACCACAGATGAAAAAGCGTAGCTATTTAGGTAGTAATCGGACGTCATTGTGGGCAGTCGGTGTGTGGTAGTTAGTCCCTTTTTAGTCTGTGCGGGGGGGGGGGGGGTTATGAATGAATCTTTTGACAATAGAGGTTGTTTTAGGCTTAAACTGGCCTACAAGCACGCCCTCTCACTCGAAGCCAAAAAAAATCAGTAAAAAGGGTAAAAATGTAAAAGATTCAGGGGCTAAATTCTTATGCTCCCCCAAACCCGTAACTGACATTGAATTGACATGGAGCAGAACCCCCTTTCAGAAAATTCTAGATCCGCCACTGTCCACTATTTCATGATTTTGACTTTACAGCATTTTAGGGGGTGGGCTTTAGCTTCAACTGGGCTTTTAATACACGATTTACGGTAGTTGTTTAAAAAATAAATTTCTTTGCGCATTCTTTTGCTTGTTGTAATCAAGTGCTACATAGAACTGAATAATGGTGGACGACGGTAGATTCTGCAAGCCGTCATTCAGTGAATAGGCACCTTTAACTAGTGAAGAATTTTGAAGATTTTAGAATTATACTTAAAATGCGTGATTTTGTCATTCAACAAATTCAGTCAAACTATTATAGCAATCCGTCATTATTTACCAGTTGTTTGTTGAGAAGTACAGGACGAATAAAACCTAGTACACGTTATGTTCGCAGTGTACTATTCTGAAAGCAGCTTTAGTCAGTGATCCGTCATCAGTTTCTGAAAAAAATAAAGGTAATTTTATCAATAAAAAATATTTAGTAAGCCATGCAAAGTCAGAAAATGTTTTCTCGTTTTATTTTACCATTTTTGTGTAACCACGTGTCTACTCCTCAAGGATTTAATGTATTGAACCGGAGTACCAAATGAAAAGGCCTCCTCGAGCCTAACGGTGTGTAACCATTTACCAGATCATTTTGGGTGCCGGTGAACTTCGTGAGCCATAAAACTAAAGCCTAGCTGTGGCGGCGGCAGAATATGCCCAAAAAGGTTCGTGGGAAATTTTCAGAGGACTGGAAATTTGAAGAATATGTATGAAATTTTAGCTGGAAATTTTGTCTAGTACAGTACCAATTTTCTGCATCCCTGCAGTAAGGTGTCAGAGAAGACAGAAATTTTCGTAGTTTGTCTACGTGCAAACGTAATAATAAAGCCTCTACATCACAAAAAAGCCTCAATGTCTTTCGTCCCGTTTTCTGGGCCGCATCTAGAACTTGAATGACTGAAAATAGTGGTCACACATGTTGCTTTCAATATTTGTGTTGAAAAGTGGTGCAGTAGGGAGAACAGGAAGGCCTGTACAAGAGCTACAGCAGGCTGACTTGGCTAATGCCCTCTCCTTTCCCATGAATCGATGAAAATCAATGATGACTTGACGTCGCACATTCATTAAATATGAGAGTTCAGTGAATGTGATTTCTGTCAGTAGCTGTAGCCTACATCCAGAAATCCACAGGCCACTCACCAATTGTCGATAAAATTGGGCAGGTTGGCATTTAAAATTTTTCCCCAAGCGGCCAATTTGGCCAATAGTGGCTGGTGGATAGGTGATAAACAAGGCCGAGCCGAACTGAACCATTTCATTTCTTGTTGGCAGATTTTAATGTTTAAGTATCCCATTTTAAAGATTTTCTGTCGGTGATGGTTCAAATCTTAAGCTTCTAGTTTTTTCTAGTCAGAAATTGTGATGCAAAACGATATTTTGATTATACACATTTCTTATTTGGAACCTTTACACAGTTCCCACAATTTATAAGGAACTTGTGCTTTGACAGATGCAAGGATTAGTACTCACTTGATTGAATGTTTTTTTTTTTTTTTAATTGGCGTCTGATGTCTAAAAAAAATTAGTCGATAGCGTATGGTAACAATTTTTTTTTTTAAGAACAAGCTCAGAATTATTCCTTGAACGTTTCTGTGAGTAAATATCCGTTTTTTTTTCTAGTCCGATATTGACTACTAGCTTACAGACCATCTAAAGACGGGTGAATTTATAATATCACTAAAATGACGTGGCCACTTCTTGGCCCACTCCACGTTCTAACATTTTAAAGGCTACGTAACACTTTTTTATCCTGGTGTTCACTAACTACAATACAGAACTTTCAATACAACATTGCTTACCCAATTAGGTTATGTGTTCCTCCATCACCCCCCCCCAAACGTTTATGATATACACCTCAACTACCCCCCCCCCCCTCACCCTTTCTTGCGTACGTCTAGGCCCCACCCACCCACCCTTCCCCCCATACTCCCAAATCGCCACACTTGCGAATTACTTTTCTCAGAATCCACTGTTTTGGGTTTGAAAACGTGATGCAATATCCACCCGTGGAAATTAGTTGCATAACATTCCCCTGCGTATATTCTAAAATCTACAACGTATTTCACATCCAAATCTCCCCCCTCCCCAACGCGAAGTGCACACCTCGCGTCACTATTTCCCAACTTCTCGCATGGCATCTTTGGAGCGTCAAGCAGCCGGCCGACTGGTAGGTCCTCTAGCCTATTCTTAAGGTGAATGTCAAAACTCCATACTTTTCCATCTAACGTAAGACACTGCATTCAAAACGTAAAGTATGACATTTTGGGCAACCCTCCTCCCCTCTCTGTACAATGTCCCATTTTGCCATTCTAAGATGCTTTAGAATGCAGAATATACGTATAGAATGGTCTTTTATAATGAACAACATAGTTCACCAAAAACGGTTCATTAGACAGCAAACTGTGAGTTTGTGAGTTTTGAATTCCGTACACAGTGTAAAAACCTGACAAAATTAAGTTAAACTATAGCAATACATTGGTTTTACTGTGTGAGGCTAGTTTACACAAAATGTAGTTTTACACTGTTCAGTGAATAAAGTTTCAATTTTCTGTTATGGTTTTGGTTTGCCTATTTAGCCGTTAGATGCATTCAATGATTTCTTGGTCGACACAATGTTGTACAAATTAGTTCCTTACCACGATGGTTTTTAGTGTGAAAAGATCTTTACGATATCTAAAAATGTCACATTGTTTACTTAGAAAATTTGAGTCAATCTTTAAGTCTTGTGTGCTTAGTTCAGAGGAAAAACGATAGAATTGCTGCGGTGGTGGCTACATTTTATTTCTGTTGCTTAAACAAAAATTCGCAACAACGAAAACGCTTAATCTCACAACCAAGAAAACCACCAATTTACATTAACTGTAAATTTTTGTATTTTCCCTCTAGAGATTTAAATTAATTTTAGCTAATCACCAGCTTGCTAACCCTGAAGTGTGGAACTGTGCTTCACTCCAATAACACAAAAGCATTTTACACGCATCACAAGCCATTTTTATTCCACTGAATATGTCACCAAGGTGGTGACTCAAGAGGGGAAGTAGGATGGGTACAGGTAATGTATATTTTTGTTTAAGCAGTAGAAACAGAATTTAGCAGCCACCACAGCAATTCACTCTTTCTATTGCTAAGAAAATATAGATTACTTGTAAATTTTACCATTTACAGAAGACCTCTCCAAAATGGCAGTGGGTTCCCCAGGGGTTAGGAGCTGGTCCCCCAAAAAGTCAGACTGGTAGGTATTTATTAAAATTAACTTTAAGGATTCAGGATGTCGATTCAGATGTCGTGGCCCTAAAGAGTGCCATTGTTTACTTCGTTATTGCTTTGGGGAATGGACGACACTTCTGGCTGTTATGATGAGCTTGCGAAGTCCCTCTGCGTGGACGGTCATTTCCCTGAAGTAGTGGGAGGTGAAACAGACACATTTTTCCATGATGTTGCTTGCAGAATTTCGGGAATGGGGATGCTGTTTTGGAAGGCCCAAGAAGTGGAGATGGCTCGTAGTGCATGTGCGGTGAGCCTGAATGATGTTGATGTGGCAATTGATGTCAGCTGCTTCATAGGCTTTTACAATAACTGTCTTGATCCAATTGACTGCCATGGCAGATTTGGTCCGTTCCAAGTAAAATCTTAAGGCTCGAACCGAGGCAGAATCTTTCTTGCTCGTCACCTGTGATCGTAGTTAGAGCAGGAATGACTATGGGTTCAGTGGCTCATTAAGCTTCCGAGTTTTATCACAGAACGAGTCTCTGGGTGTCAATGAGACTGCTTTGAAGTCATTAAGAAAAAATAAATAAGCTGGGTCCATTGAGAGAGTTTGCATTTCGCTGCATCACAGACCTGAGACTAAGGTTATTATATTAAGAGGACCGTTTTTCTGGTTAAGAGATGGAGAGTACAGTTTGCCATAGTTTTATAAGGTTCCATAATGAGTGAGTTCAGAACGAAAGAGGGATCCTAGTCTGGGAAGAGTCTTCTGATTGCTGGTCTTTTGATCTCGAATGATTTTGTTAGGTTTGAGATGTGGTAATTGCTGAGTATTCTTCTTTCCCAGCAGATTTAAAAATAGAGTTTAACGCCAAACCGTGTACTAAAATAGTGGATTCTTTTAATCCTGAGTTGACAAGGTCAGCTAAGTAGCAGAGTAGGTCAGGTAAAGAGGGACTGATTGGACTGATTTTCTGTTGGTGACATCAATGAAACCACTCTTCCAGTGGCTGTCATACATTCTATTGGTTGAGTCAATTGCTTTACTTGAGATTCTAATGGCCTGCTCTCCAAGACGTCCCGCCCCTTCTTGAGAAGTCTGATGATAGTAGCCACTCGAGCAGTTTCAAGGAGCTGGCGTTTGGGGGGAATAGGCTTCTTTTACTTTGATATAGAAGGTTTTAAATTTCAGGCAGACTCTTTGGGTAATCTATTGAAAGTTGTTCGGAGATGATTCCATGGTGCCAACGGACAGTTTAGGCCAATTAGTATGAATAGTCCCGGCATTTTCTATTCTTTGCAGGATTTCTGGCAGAAGTGTGAAGGGTGGAAACATGTATCTGAAGAGATTTGTCCAAGATGTTGACATAGCGTCTGCTGCCCAAGCTTGATTGTTGGAAACCGGACTGACAGTTGCAGATGGATGTTTTAAGTGTCCACTCAGACACTTAAGCGTGGGTAGGTTGTGGCATCTGGACAGGGATGTGACGGGAAAGGATTGTCATTTCTAGCTAGACACAAAGCTTAAAACTCTCCAAGGTGACATTGTGAAGATTCCTTGACTATGTTCCTTCACCTTTCCGCAGATAGGTTATCGTAGTGGTGTTGTCTACCAGACTTGTATTGTTTTGTTTGAAACTATGTTTTGGAAATGGTTGAGGGCTTTGAAGACCGCTTTGAGTTCCAGAACGTTTATGCGGTCTATTTCTTCCGTTGTCCATAGACCTCAGGCCTTGTGGTTTTTGATGCGGGCTCCCCAGCCTTCCATTGAAGCGTCCGTTAGCAGAATTAGGTCTAGCTGGGGTTAGTGAAGGGGCACAGTTTGAGAGAGCATGAATATCTGACCACCATACGGGGGTCTCGATGGGAAAAAGTTTGTCTATTGGGTGATTGGCTTCTCCTGGTTGTTGGCTCATTCTCCAAATCTCTATGCGATAATGGTGGACTGGTCTGGTCATCCATCTTTGTAAGGGACAAGATCTGCAACGGTGTCCAGTTTTCCAATGAGGCTGTTAGTTTAGGGGTCGGAAAAATAGGGAAAAGACCTAGTCGAATATTCGTTAAAAATTTTTTTGTACAAGTTTCGCCAAAAAAAAAAAAAAACCTTTTCATTAAATACCTAAATTTTATTTATTCTACTAGCATCGTACCCGGTTTCGCCCGGGGTTTTCTTTGGCCCGTTGTTGTTTCCCAGTTTTCGGTCGGTGTTGCGTGAACATTAACTGCGACTGGGTATTTTTTTTTTCCTGTAAGTTTCTCATTTCCCCCATCTTCTCCCACCCCTTTCATCCCATTATCTCCGTGCCCTCACCCTCAGTTTTAAATCAGACTAAGCTGCGTTGTTAATTTCGAGGCCAGCAGGCTTCGAAATTGGCAGCTGGAAAAGATGCAATGGCTTATTTAATTCGTAGATGAAGGCTTCAGAGCTGAGCTGAATTGTTTCAAAGTGGACAACAACAATCACTGAGAGAGGCTGAGCATTCACAAGAGCACGAGGCTGAGCATTGCTATCTTACAAAGTAGCCGTCAACAATCAAACCCAGGGCCGTAGGAAGCAAATTAAAAGTGGCACGGCCCAACCAAATCAGCTAGGGGGTCTGGGGGAGTGCTGTAAGGCTCGCTTCCCCAGCCCCCAGAAACCGACGCAACTTCTGGTACTGCAGTGGCTTATCTGGCTTATGGCGACCAAGATTTGAATAAATTTTGTAGGTTTTCTTTTTTAGTTTATGTGCTATTAAGTGTAAGATTTAGATAAGAAGGGGCACATTTTTATGTTCCTTTCAGCTTTTAGTGTATCCAAATTGCGTAAGAGTCCCAGTCGGGGCAGATGGCTTTTATTTATTTTCTCACATTAATTTATCTTCTATCCTAACAATTAAGCCCCAGTTTTTAATGTTTGTTTGCCTTTATCTTGTGATTTATTCTTTATATACGTGAAATCATTTTAGGACCTCACCCTTATGTGCGCAGCATGTAATGTTTCTCCTCCACAGTAACGAAGCCACTCCTGTATGTATGTAGTCAATTTTTCCTATTCTGTTATTAGTGATTTACAAAGCTTAACTTTTGAGAAATTTACAATCGGTTGACTGCTGTGTTCCAACGTTTGTGTTCACCACTTGCTGAAGCTTGCTTTGGATACCACTATGTTTTAAAGCGTTTCTTTTACTTCTTTTCCTCCAAAACCTCCTTCTCCAGTTAAAGATATTTGTCCTTCGTAGGGTGGGGTTGGGGGAGGGTGAATAGAAGTTCCACTCAATTCGTGCTAACGGGATGGCTGCTGCTTATTAAACTCGATAGGAAAGCCACATGCGTGTTACAGGGCCGGTTCAAAGGGTTGACGACAGCAGCCATATTGTAGGTGAAGCTATGTCGTATTTTAAGACTGCTGCAAAGTGGTACGCCCAATGCCGCACCGCTTCCTACGTCCATGATCAAACTTCGGTAAGTGAAAACGAAACAATTGTTTGGACACCATAGGCCGCCGATTTACTTCCTTCCTCTGAGCTCCGGGAAAACCGGTCCCGGCTGCGTTGTGCCCGAGAACGATGCTTGAGCATGCCAATTTTTAAAATGGTACATCCAGTGATTTGAGCCATGGGATGCGCTGATTGAGTGAGCAAAGCGAATTGGATTCAAGAAACTTAAATCTGTGAAAGCATTACGTAGCCAGTGTATGCAAAAATGGGAGTGGGGAGTGGGGAAGAAACTTCCAGAATATAGGAAATGGCGCATCTAACACCAGCCGTGCCAAAGTTTTCAACTTTTGTTCTACGAAAGCTTATTTATTTACTTCCCACAGGAAAATTGTTTCATGTAAAGAACGTTCAGCGTGCACATTCTTTAAACGGTGTGCCTTAGAATTTCATGACCGGCCACGTGCGTAGCACGGGCTTCCTCTAGTAAATAAATATAACTTTGTAATTGTTAAAAAAATAAAAATGCATAGTAAAGTAACTGTTGTATCCTAATTTCCTATTAGCAATTTTTAGACAATCATTAGGTTATTTTGCTGTACGACCGAAGAAACAACGAATACCCAGAGGAAACACTCGTGCAACGAGTGGGCTACAAGTGGAGAAAATCCCAAACATAGGCTATATACTTCACTTCACTAGATCTAACCCAGCTTGGTAGAAGTCTTAGATGTTTATCTTCTTACTGTAGTTTCATTACTGTCAGTTCTTCATTAGTAAAACAACCTAACGAACTGTATGGGGGAAAGGGAGGGGTTCATCATGCTTCACGTCATTATAAGTGTGTTGTTGTTACAGTTAAGTGATTTGATGGTTTTTAATTTGCTGAATTTGATTGGCTGAGTTTAGTCTATCAACAGCAAATGAAGGCAGGATGAATAACTTTTTATGTTTATTTTGATTGATTGTCTTATTTCAATTTACTAACTGGTAGCATATTATTTTAAGAACTAAAAAGACAACAAAGCAAACCAAGGCTTGGCATTGTTTTTAATAATCCCTGGTAACCTGCTTATATACTATTGCATATACCAAAACTGACAATACCATATTCCTCTACCCAGAACTACGAGCTCTACTGTTAGAAGCGTGAAATGCTGTATAGACAAACTTGCCTATTGTACACAAAACAGATGCCATAAGAAGCAAAATGTCTAAAAAAATAAAAATAAACACACAAAATGAACACGTAATTACTCACTAGAACTAAAACACAAACAGGCAAAAAACAGCTTAAGACAAGGATTCTGCTTGTTTCACACAAATTATAGCCACTCACACGAAACAGACTTAAAACATCACAGAAGAACATAACTTGTATAATACACAAATCCACACAAACATTAAACAATTCAAACACAAACTGCATTCAGTTTCTGACATAACCATTGAGTAAAAACAGTCCATGTTCCCTGGAATTCAGTTCAAATTATAGTTTGTTGCGTTCAAGTAAATCCGTTTTTATTTGTATTTTCACAGCTGTGAATATGGGGATAGGAGCATTTTTTGTTCAGTTAGTTTTAAACCAACTTACAGCTGTATTGTTGGCAGCTAGAAACGATTAGCATATCTGAGATGAATTGTTTCAAAGCAGCAGGCAGCAACAATCACTGCATGTGTGGTTCACACTTAGGCCTACTTGCTTTATTCTTATGAGCTTAATTAGCCAATACAATGCTAAAGGGAGTGCGGTAACAATCATCACATCAGTTCAATTGTCGAGGCCATAAACCATTGTAGCACCACTCCATAGCCATACAAAAGGTACGCGGATTACAAACTAAATCGTAAACAAGATGCACTAACACTGCATTAGTAATTCGACATGTCGTATGGTAGAATGAAAAAATCTGTAATTGACGTATTTAGTTGGAACGGCAGTCATACCAACAGGACACTACTAAAAAATCTAAATGCATGGCGTACTGAAGAATATCTACTATATTGCACATTATATTAAAAAAAATTGTCTCGTAACTTTTGCTACCGAGATACTGCAAATGAGCCATAATCTTGTGTGCGACGATGCAATCACTGAACAGATAAGTTTTCATCGGATGCTGGTATTGGTATTCTACCAAAAAAACAAACAAACTGAAAGCTTCGTTGTTTTACAGTTTCCCATTCCCGTTGTCGTTGTTCATCAGACTTTTACATTTTTTAAATCTTCGAACTCCATATTTTCATAAAATCAGCAGGTAATTTGGTGGGGTGAGTAGGAGAAATCATATTGCGCTGAGGGTACCTGAGGTTAACTACTTTAAATTCATTTACACTTTTTAGGTGTATTAACAAAAGTTAAAATATTCACACGAAAATTGTGACAAAGTCCACATTGAATATAACACAGCAATTTCATGCGGCCAAATTTTATTAGGCTTCTCAATACAAAGTCCTTGTTTTACTAGCGTTTTATAATTATCTTTATTATTATTATTTGTAATTTTAAATATGTGGGTAAAACTAATGTCGAACCAATAAAACTTACGTGAATCTTCCCTTTACGGATTTTAAAAAAATCTGAAAGTCAGAGGCCATTAGGAATATCCCGCCCTTTCCTCCCTCTGGCCAGTCCGCCACTGTGTAAACAGGACATCATTCGCTTTGCTCACTCGTTCAATACGAAACAACACCACAAATACGCGTAATAAAATACTGTAATATATCGCACCGAAAAGCAGCGAGGATAGCGCAGTAATTAACAGCAAAAGTCAATGCGGGCATCGCATTCACTGTACCGTCCAGATTCAATCATAGAAATTCAGTGTACCATCCAGATTACCGCAAAGGTAAGTGACGACTCACTCTGTATTGTTCTGTGCGATAAGTGAACAGCCATCTCGACGTATACATATAGCCTCTAACCGACCGCAATGTTGAAGAGTTTGACTTGCCGAAATGTGCAGTTACACGCCGCAAGTTTTCGTATGATCGGCGTTGAGCGCACACCTTTACGCTGGTATAGCGATGACATCATCCACTGATCGTGTACTATTTGACGACGGTTTTTCGCTCAAAGACCTTTTTAGGGGTTAGCGAACTAAAACCGTCCTAACTAAATTATCTAGAGCATAATACCTTGTGTACTAGCGCAGTGCAAGTCACCCACCCGCATACTTGAATTTCGTCGGATCAGAATTGAACAAATCTGTCTGGTTTTTGAGGAGATGTCGCTGACGTAAATCGGCTACCCCCTTTTTTGGCCACAACCCTAATAATTCGACGTGTGACACATCCAATTAAAAAGGGTAACATGATTGAAGTTAAAATGTACATGGTTAAAAAATGATGATTTTTGATTGAAATGAGCAAATGTACAACTAAGAAAACTGCATCTGTTTAAGTGCTGTTGTGCTTTAATGATAATTTAATTGGTAAAGCACAACAGCACTTAAACAGATGCAATTTTCTCAATAGCACATTTGCTTATTTCAATTTATCATCAATTTTTGTGTGTACATTTTAACGAGCAAAGCGAAACTTCAATCATATAACCCTTTTTTTTACGGCACACTTGACGATTTTGTTTGTAATTTTATTAGATATCAACAGTGGAACTTGTACTACTTTATTTCTAACCCATTTAGCCTACGGTGAGTGAAGTTCGCTACGTTAACAATTACATAAAAATTAAATAGTTTTCAGTAAAGAGCTAAACTGTGGGAAACAATACGAACACCACACCTTCCCTCCCACTAGTGCACAAGGAAGAAGTATAACAACGGCCAGTAATTACACTTTACCTCTTCTGGCACAAATTCCTCGAACTGCACAGCACCGCTCTATTTCTGTTTCCAGCCCATTCTGAGGAAAGCTTCAATCATAGAAGAAATAGATTTGTCTGACAAGTGGTTTGTATTTATTTATTCCAAACGCAGTTAATATTACTGTACTATTATGGTTAACTGCATTATTTCATCAAATACCGTAAATCGTGGATTAAACGCCCATGGGCTTATGCAGTTAATTTGGCAAAAATAGGGGGTGGGGGGTTAAATAAAGCATTATCAATTTTCTAACTTTTCTGGACATCTATTACAGAAAATTCAAAGCTTTTGAACGATCTCTGAAGGACCAATTTTTACATCCTTTTTAATTGCTATGAAGAGGGGAGGAGGCTTAGGTGAGAGATGCCCAGGTCTTGTGCAGGTGCTAGAAGCTAAAGGAAGAGTCCACTATTACTACGGGGAGGGAGAAGGGGCCAGTAAACATAGCAAGCAGTACTATCTTTATTCACATCATATAACGTTTAGATAATTTTTTGTAGAAAAACGACAATTTGAGGGGTGGGCTTTAACTCCACTATTTCATGATTTTGACTTTACAGCATTCATTTTAGGGGATGGGCTTTAGCTTCAACTGGGTTTTTAATACACGATTTACGGCATAAAAAAAACTTACAAAATTCAATGCTATTTCAAGACTCTGGTGAAAAGCCTTGAATTTTGATTTTTGGGTTTTCAAATTTGAGGCTTTCAAAGAGTTCAAGACTGTGTACGAACCCCGAAACAAATACATATCTGATAGATGTATTGATAGCCTAACCTAACCCGCTAGAAGCTTTAGGAAACTTTCTACTGCGGTAATTTTAGCATGTTTTCTAAAGTTAAAACAGGAAACAATCATAAAAAAAAAATTAACCCAAGATAATAGGAAGGTGCACCCGTGCAACGGGTATTTGTCAGGGGCACATTCATTTTTTTTGAGGGGGAGAGAGAAGGAGGAGGAAAAGGGAAAACACTAACAAGGTTAGAAAACAACCACAGTCCACCAACCCGGTTAATAATCTCAGAGCTCCCATTCTTAAATTACAATTGAAATTCTAATTTAAATTTCAGGACTAAGCTGAACCTAATTTTACTACAAACCCTGCACTTTGTTTTAGTTATTTTTTAACATTCAGGGTATTAAGAAAAAAAAAACAGAGGTGCCAGGCAATGCTAACAGACGTGCAGAGGGATTTTCTTCCAGG
>JAHWFP010187642.1:0-15089 GCA_023313725.1 Lithobius niger | reverse complement strand
CAATTATTGTCAAGTTTTTGCCTTTGAACCTTTGAACTATTGGTAGGTTAGATTAAATTAGCGAAGGTTTCAGTTTGTTGAAATCAGTCCTTTGAAAGGCAGAAGGCCGCACAAGGATAAAATTGAATATAGCGACAAAAAAGTTGCAATGGTCAATTTTTTATTTAACTAATGTACTCATAGTCGGTTGGGTGAAGTTGGCGAATGTCTTGGTTTGTTGATATCACTGAAAGACCGCATCATCCCCATCTTGTTGGCCCTTTTAACAATTTTGTTGTTTCGTACGATCTACACAGGGAGGGGGAGGGGGGTGTAGCATTGTGGCGTCTTTCTTTTGTAAATTGAGCGCCACCAAATCCAAAAAATAAAATCCTGATAAAAAATGTGCAATCACTTTCGTGGGTGGGAGGTCGAAAATAAAATCGTCCACCGTACTGCTAGGGGAAGAGGTTGGCATACATCCCAAGGCATTTCCAAGATCGACGTTTATGAATAAAGTTACAACAAATGGAAAACATGTATTCCTGACGCCATTCTTTATTTTTTTCCCGTTAGTTAAGAAGATGAGAAGCGCAAGATCCACTTTGATCGTTTTCCTCATTGTTGTGTCCGTATTGGGCATTGCTGTTGACGGACAAGACTGTCCGGGTGCGAAGACCGCTTGTCGGGGAATTCATCTTAATGACAATCTTTGCAATGATCGATGCATACAATGTGACGTAAGTGTTCATTACTAATTCTGCATCGTTTGTTGCGTTTAGAGTGGAGCAACAGCGTATGAATCTATTATCCCTTTTCGTCTGTCGCCTTTTTTTGGCCGTCGCGTGATCGTAATTGGTTAATAGAAACACAATGGAAACACAATAGAAACAATAAGGCCCGGTGCCCACATGCGTTTTTTTTTAACACGCGTTGACGCTTCGTTACCGCATTTGTGGTTTGGTTTACCTGACATCCTTTGTGTACTGCACACATACCTGCGTCGACGTTGCGTTACCTCACGTCCGTCGTGCGTTCGTTTTGCACTGCACCTCCCCCCGTCAACGCAGCGTTAACGCAAAAGTACCAACGTCTCTCAGTACCTTGTGCGACTTGAGTGGTGCACACATCCATTGTTTATCGCAAAAGCGTTACCGAAAATGGCGTCCAATTTCGAAGAAATACACATGGAATTGTTTATTGGAGGAGTAAAAGAACTATCCTGAAATATGAAATGTTGCTGCACAAATGATTGATGACTCATTGGGAAGTAATTAAAGAAGTTATCCGAATTTTTTAGTTAATTTACAAAGGATGTATAATATATTCCCCGTACGTCTTATATCAGTAAATGAATGTACCAAATATCGTCGCATTGGTTTGAAAATATATTTTTTGTTCACGAGTTAGGCGAAAAAAGCAATTTATCGTCGCATTGGTTTCAAAGTATAATTTTTTGTACACGGGGTTAGCAAACTGGGTTGCGGCTGAATGCGTACTGGTGATACTTCACGGTCATGTGTGCATTGATTACTAACGTCAACGCGCGTTAAAAAAAACGCATGTGTGCACCGGGCATAAGATGGCACTACCATAAGTTATTAATGAGACGGCCAGTTAGCAAACAAGGTTGGAATGCAATTTAATGAAAGATCAAATCTAGGAACCGTCGGACAGTACGCATGCAACTTTTGCAGGCTGCTTCAGCTTGCTTTTATTGCTAACTACTCTGTCGTATCTGTATCCGTATTCATCACCAATACCTGGTGAATAAAGTACAAACGATACGTGAGACCAGCGTGAGACTACGAAGGTTTTGTATTCCGACACAAAAATCTTTCTTGGTGTTGGTCCTGATTTAGTCGTCACTATGAAAGAGCTTCACAGAGCTATGGGAAAGGCTTACAACACGTGGCGCAGGTCTATGCTGGAACAGGTCTATAGTATATGTGCAGTGCTTTCTGACGAGGGGGCCAATAAATATTATCTTCAGTATTAATCACCATATCGTTATCGAAAGGGAATCGATTTTACATGTCACTAATAGTAAGCTCGTTGTCATTTAGCATTACTTAGAAATTTATATCTTCGAATTGACTGCTTCCATAGGCCCTGGTGCAGAAGTGCGATCTAGCTATTATACCTTATGTTTTATTTTTATCGTTTTTTCTTCTTCTTAATAAGAATGTATTACGTAATGATGTCTAGCTGACAGTAAATGCATAGAGTTCGTTACGATGCACTAAAACGGTTTTTTTTAATTTATTTTTTATTTAATTACTTACAGTACACAACAGGTGAATGTGGCGGACTCCTACGGCAGGTCTGCCAATGTATGCTCTGAAAGCCAAATGCAGTTGAGCTGGAAATTACCAGGAAGACTTGAACATTAACGTATACAATCTCCTGAAATTACTGAGCAATTAAAATCCAAATTCCTGAAGGCATAAATTCGAATGCCACAGACATACTATCATTTCCCAGTTATTTCCTGCCTTTCAGCCGTAATAAAACTACAGAGAATGTTGTAATGTCTTACTATTGTTGATTGTTTTTATTCAAACAAATAGTGTATTTCAGTAACACACACAACAAAGGGGAAAACAACACCAATACATCCGTGAACAGCAAACCTCGATTCCCCCCCCCCCTTCCTTCTACGCCTAGCAGTGAATTCTCAGTTTTATAATCCATTACAACCACGACAAATTTTGAGTCTAAATCTAGACACACGCCAGTGTGTCACGCCAAGTTAGGCAACAATCATCACAGCAAACATCACATCAATTCAATGGTCGAGGTTGTAAACCATTGTACCGCGACGCCATAGCGTCAGTGTCTAATATCCTGAAGCAAAGCTGGGCATATTTCAGGTACTTGGATAAAAATAATATTGCGACACAAAACATTAAATTGTGTTGAAGTCAAGAGCAATGACCCACCCGAAAAAATTAACGCATGTAGTTATGCCAGATAAGCTGCTTTCAATGCAAAATCTCACCCTCAATAACGTTGCAAATTTGTAACTAGCTACTAGCGAGCTAACTAATTCTAGTCCACTCATCCCTATGTTAATTTCCATAAGGTGATTACTCATCGATACCGAGATAACGGGAAGGCTTCCTGCTATGAAATTGGACGAAAGGCTGCAGAACGATATGAACTGCGTATCTTTTATGGTTTGGAGCCTAGAGGTGTAACGGGGATGGCGTGGGATGGTGCATAAGTACGAAGATATTGTTATAACCATTGTTATATTATCGGCATCGTCTCTCATTGTTGAACGGCCAAAATTCGGACAATGACAACGTGTATACTTACCTGCGTGCCTAGACACACTAGTGCAGCACGATAAATCTAAACAACGTTGCGAAATAAATTGTCTTCACTTTCAATTCACGAAAAATAAACCAACTGTAAAAACAAAGCAAAATAAGCAAAGCCAAAACTGGTAAAGAGGCCACCAAGTTGAGAGTGGTTCGGCCCTTCAAAGGAGTGATATCAACACACCAAAACTAACAAAATAAAACAATAAGCAGTGAAGAAGCCAAGACGCACAGACATATATGCAAACACGAGTGATATTTCGATATTAGCCAACAGCAATATCTTCATCAGACAAAGTACAATACAAATTTACATGTCACACCATTAAGAAATGTTGGGGTGGTCCTGTAAGTCTAGGAGTTACATTTTAAAACAAATTACAACAAAATTAAAACCAAACCAAAAACCTATAAAGAGGTGACTAAGCTGAGAATGGTTCGGCCTATACGCAAAAGGTAGTAGCAAATTGTTGAAAACCAATTTCTTGTTGACGGGGCACTTTATTTCACATCTGCATGGTAGTGGAGTTGAGTATAATACACAGTTTTAAAAAAAGGACTGATATCATATCAAAAACCAAAACTGGTAAAAGGGGACGCCAAGTTCCGAAACGTTTGGCCCTTCAAATGAGTGATATCAACACCCCAAAACATTCGACAACTTAATCGCACTGAATAATACTTTGGATGTTGAATAAAAACTTGAACATTGCTACCGAAAGTAGCAATGTTCTAGTTTTTATTTAACCTTAGAACTATTAAGCGGTGCGATTAACTTGGCTAATGTTTTGGTGAGTTGATATCACTCCTTTGAAGGGCCGAACCATTCGGAACTTGGCGGCCCCTTTTACCAGTTTTGGTTTTTGATATGATTATGTGATGCTGTTTGGTACTGACATGCCTCTCGGGAAGTGAAACATCAGCACCAACATATCCAAAAATTTATTTAATCTCAACCTATAAACCTGTACAGTTACTGGCTCACTGGTTCGCTAGACCTCTCGATCTAATGTTTCCCGAAAAAATTTCCCGAACACCCGTGCCGAATAGTTCCAAAAACAATCAAATGTAAAATAATATAAAGTACTCAAAAATAGAAACACTGCCTGAATTCAATCAATTTATTCATACACCTTTTTGCTTTAAATTTACACAAATGCCAAAAATACGATTTTTATCCCAGAATAAATTTAGACCTAAATCCCGATAACACAATATTAAATTATCCCAACAAATATCAAGTTAATAATCAGAACAATCAGTTTGCTAATTTCCTCCAAAATTTACCAAATCAATAAAACAAAAAATATTGCTTCCTGTATCAGTATCGCATGCACACTAATCAACTCAATCCTCCACTGACAATTTTTTAGAAGTTCTATACCGCGAAACTTTGCTTCAGGGTCTAAAGTTCATACCCAGGAAAATTATTTTTCAATGATGTTCAATAGTTCGAATTTTCAAAGTTCAATCACTGCCTTTAAAAGTCGATGACTGCTGTAAAGTCCAATCACTGATACGAAAAGTCAATCACTGATGCCAAAAATCAATTTCCTAATCGCGAGACCCACCAAGGGTCGATCCTCAGCACACTATCGTGAAAGGCCCCAGGCCTCTTTCCTATGCCGACTTTTCAACTTTCCAATTTCGCAAACAAAGACAAAGAAACTGAGCTAATCTCAAAACACAGACGAACAAACCAGAGCAGCTTCTCTCAACCGATGTCAGGAACGAAGTGTCAGAGCAGAGGTTCAATTTTCGCGCCTGGAGTTTGTCTGACGTCACGATGTTAATGACGTCTTCATTTAAACCAACCAATCTAAAAAGCTCACAACCCTGCTGCCTGTACGATGCTACATTCTGGTGGTAAAATTTAACCCTTTTTTATTCATTTTTTGCTTCTTTCCGATAAGAGATGGCGCCAGCCTCGCGCGCGCAACAAGTGAAATTTGATATTCCCATGCCAAAAATAAAATAAACGGGTGAGTACTGTGTGTCTCCAGTCAAGCAGAAAAACACGATATAATCTATTAAATTCTATAACTCGGGTTCTAAATAAGATACAGACATGTGGTTTGCTTTAAACTATTGCCAAGACCACCAGCTTTCCAATGACATGTAACACTATAACAAAATATTCACTTTTGCCAAAGTTGTCATAACGATTTAAATAGGGCACTATCCCTTTAAATTCAAAGCCTTTTTCAAAATTTTCTATTAAAATATTGCGGAACTGTAGTTCTACTCCATTGTGTTTCGGAAGTACGACCTTGGCCTTTTAATTTAGGGAAAAGTGGATTTTTCTTCATTATTCATCGGTAATTAAGTTTTAATCAACTTTGCTAGTCACTAACTATGAATGGATAACTCATATAATCTTGTCAAACTATTTCGGAGGTCACTCTACCTTTAATAAACGTTAATTTGTATTAAATTCCAGCTTTTCAGCAAAAACGGGAAATTAGGCCTATAAATCGCATCTCCAACACACAAACATACAACGTAATACAAACGAACACTAAACAGAGGAAATCACAAGGTCACTTTAAAGTGGAGTCGCACACAACCAATTTACCTCACTTTTAGTCACTTAATTCAGTCACCAATCGAAAATCAATCGCTTCAAACCAAATTCCAATGTCAACAAATCAAAAAAAAATATCCAATAAATGAATGAACAATAAATGTGTTCCACGGGGGTTTTTAATCAAATAATTTTGGTATGTAGGCTAACAAAGAAGGGAATTTCACTTTTTGTCCAGTTAAATCTAGTTGATGCGCCTTTAAAAATTACACAGGGATGAAGCCAATTAATTGTCTATCAATCTCGAAAGTTTGTTACGAGCGGAACAATCGCCAATTGCCGATTTTCGATCACAACAACTGCAAGTATTTTATAACGAGGCCGGAACTTGGCATTCTACAAAAATTACTTCTACTCAAATCTAATTAAAACTATTAATACCGGTGATTCCTACATAGTATAGGTATGTGCCAAGACACCTTTCATTTCTTAATTTTGACTTTTATAGGTTAAACTAATTTTTCTTTTCAAAAGTTTGCTACGGTAAGGTTTTCCTGCCCATGACGTAGACGCTTACTACAGGCTTGGCCACCTGCATCAATAAACTACGATAAGTGCGTTTTTGACAGCTCTCTTCTTTCCGTTGCATGCGTTCTAGCGAGCGGACCATCATGAAACCAGAAATACTTCGACTTACTAATTTTTTGACTGCGGTTATTATTTTTCGCTAATGATTATTAATGTTTTACTACATGGTTAGTTCACTATGAAGCATTCAGGTATCAACTTTGCACAGAACTCAACACCAAATTTCAAAGACGTAAGGCAATAAAAAAAAAGAAAACATGTACGGCTCACCAATAAAGCTTATAGGCCTATTGTGTACGGCCTGTCTTTGATATATACAGCTTTCCACTATAGCATTGGATGTAAACATCAGGTGGAAGTCCAGATTTTTGGAAACTACGTTTAATTTGAATAAAAATACGGTTTAATCCTTAGAACAATTTCTTTCTTACTTTTATCATGAAGTTCGGTATACTTAATCGATTGGTTACTACTTTAGGCAATTTTCAAACTTGGAATCGATTCGATGAACACAACCTTTCAGTAGGGGGGGGGGGGGTAATAAGGAAGTAGGGGTCGGGTGCCGTCGGATAATCAAAGCAAGTTCTTCTTTCACAACACTCAAACGAAATTCCTTTCAGTAGATTGTCCCTTTAAGGCAGTACGCTTACAAGTTATCTTTTCAGTTACGTTCTCAAATATAGGTCTAGTAATTTGAATATTTTTTCTGCCTTGTACTTTGGTTTATTTGACCAGTGGCGTAGCCCTGTGCACGTGTCATAAGCCCTTTAAAAAGTTTAACTGCGCTGGTAATTATCGGTTAAGGCTTGCATATCTATGGAAGGGGGTCGCCAACTGACCAATTGGGACTTTAATACGTATTGCTTTCGGAGTACTGTTATTTCACACCAAATCTTACCACACCTTACTTGCCTGGTAATTTTCTGAGGCTTACCTGTTAGCCACTCACCTTTGTGTTCATCACCATCAACAAATACTAATTACGCTATTGTAAATTAAAATTCTTTAAAATAAATCTGTACTGTACTATTGTTAAAATTATTAAAGGGGGTCGTCCACTGCGATCCACATCCAATCTCATAGTGACAAAGCTCAAATACACCTTTCAAAGCATAAAATAACACATTTTGAGTTCGTGCTCTCTAACGAACAAACAAACAAACAACAACAAAACATTCTTATGTATTTCTACGAACTTCGCCAAATATATATGAGGCGCACAAATACACAAAGTTAATTCCTTAAAAGCTCTTGGTGGTAATCCTTTAGTTATCCAGAGGGGGGGGGGGAGCATCTTAAAACTATCCATTTTTTTCCGAGAAAGACTTCTGTTCTCTTTAATATTGGGTCAGGTAAAATGTAACACTTAAAAATTCGGTTTTATCTTGTTTCAGTAATTCTTAACTTGGTTTATTATTTCACCAAATAAATTTACCTGGGTTGCAAATTTCCTTTGAGGGACTGAATTTCTTATTTTTGGATTTAACCAATTTCTCTTCAGGAGACATATTAATAAAAAACACTGTTTATACTTAAAACATGAAGAAATACAATAACACACTAAAATGTAGGGATTTCCAGTTTTTTAGGGTTTTGCTGGAAAAGTTCGATTTTTTATGGAATTTTTTATTTTACTTGCTGTCATAGTTCGCTCTATCTTCATTTTTATGGATTTTCACAAATTTGTAAATACTTCGCTAACATGCAAATACGCAAGTTCAGAATCATGGACTCTCCCTTACTCTCTCCACCGACCGGGATAAAAGGATGCATAAATTTGTGTCCTGAGTGCTCTTCGACGTTAACGACCATTCACCCTCTCAGTCTATTTAGCACCGGGCGCACACAGAAAATTATTTCGGTATTAATGCGGAATTATATTTTTTACTAAGCGTTCAGGGTGGGATTTTCGAAAATGTCACTTTCTTTCGTCTTCAGTACACAAGTGCACACAATCTTCCAGTAGCTCGGTTATTAATAAAGTAAATGTTATCAACTTTTAGATGGATACAAAATGCGCTAAACAGCTTTAACTTTGCCTTGGTTCTGAAGCAGGAGGCGAAAAGCAAAACAAACAATCTGGAGGGGAAGAAACGAAGACACTGCAAAGTCAACTTTTCAGTTCGAGAAAGTCTTTTCTGATGGATATTTTAATAAATTCAATTTAATTATTGGGATGCTAGTTTTTTGGAAATTTTATGTACTGGGGATCTTCTAAAAATTCCCTGCAGACACTATGATTTTGTACTCTGGTAGACATGTTGGTAGTAGCCGAATTAGCCCAATTTTGAACCTGATGTACGGTTTTAGTTCAAATTGTAAAGTTCTGGTTTTAATTGTACGGTTTTTTGGTAGACTGATTTGTTTAGTCATCACATGGGCTAAATATATTCAAAATCAAGGAAACAGTTTTTCAAAGTTTATGACGTGAATACACAAAGCACAGGGGATGTATTGAGGTTGGTGTGCGGCTTGCAATAGGTAAGGGGCTCACTCAATTTTGGCGTAGAGTGACCTCTAGTCTTTACTGCAGCGAGCCCACCCCACTGAACACTTGTAGGCTACCTTTGCTTGGTTCTATTTTTTATCTTACCAGTTCTATTGTATGCCTCTCTATTTGGACTTAGAGAGGGCTTAGTTCATATTGCTAGCTCTTATTATACTGTGGGTGGGAGATTTGTACTTCAGCTTTGATTAACTTCATAGTTCACGGGTTTGAATCAATGGGTTTGGCAGCAAAAAGAAGAATGGGGTTTTATGGCAGTATGCTTCAATGGTTTGAGGTCTTAGTTCATTCTATATACGGAAAAACCGGCAATGTCAATTACTCACTCTACTGGCGTGGGACCAGGGTTCGGGTGTTGTGGTGGTGGAAACACCACCACAATTAGGTCTAACATGAAAAATACTTAGTTTTGAACATTATTTTTAATCAGTTTGTTTTCAATCTGATGACGGGGTTGAAATTATAAACCAAAACTGTTTTTCAACGCCATTTTCTGAAGCCATCACGGATCTTTCACAAACTAGAGCAAACCTTTTTTACGTAAATTTATATCAGAATATTGCTCGTATCTAGCATGTATGTAATGTGGTGACCTATGTAGGATAAACAGAATACATTGATTCACAACCAAAAATCGTGCGAAAGCTCTCCAAAATGCATTAAAAAACTGTAGTTACCATGCCATTGGTCCTAGTCGCAAAAATAAACCTTTGCTTGAGGTCCTGAAATTAGGAAGAAATAAACTAATAGCTTGGAAATGCAACAAGACACTTAGGTCTCCAGGTAACCTTCAAAATCTTATGAACAACGTAAGGAGTATTCATTAGCAGTAAAACATAAGCAGTGAAAGGAAGCTCCTCTCGAATGGCTCGGCCACAACATTTTTTTTTTGCTTTTACAAAACACAAACAACTTCCCGACGACCAATTTCCCCTATTTTAAAGAACGGTTCGTATGTTACTAGCCTGGTTTCGAAGGCAAACCTTTTTAAGCCTGTTTTACTTCAAAAGGGATTGCTGATGATAACATGCCATGTCATCCCAAACCTTTTCCAATGACTAAATGCGACTCGGCGGTTTTTACCACAACGATTGTTTTCAGGGCTCTAACTTCCCTGAAACCCAGCCACCCAAGCATACTTTTATCGTGAAATCAGACACTACATATGTCCACAGCTGGCTTTTATCTTCAGTCTTTCGTTTGAGACCGGAACCCTGCCCAGTGTGTGGCTTGCAGCCTGAGTGGTACCAATGAAAATAGGGAATACTGCAAACCCGGAAAATTACCTACCAATTTCTCTAACCAGGGCCCTTGTAAGATTACGGAGTATATCATTAGAACATATGCTCGCCATAATCGAGAAACATCTAATAAATTCTTCTCCAATTGGCTTTATGCTTGGAACTTCAATGACATTAAAACTCCTTAAATCTCATGATGCATGGACCTCTGAAACTCTTGATATTGGGTCATTGACCAATGTCATTTTGTTTGACTTGCAAAGCTCGAGTATGCAGTATTCATCGGTGGACTCTTGGCCTGGATCAAGGTATTTTTGACAGACCAAACCCAGTATGTCCCTGTGGAAAACGGGTTATCAGCTCCCCTGAGGTGGCGTACCGCAGAGTTCAGTCCTCGGCTACCTTCGGTTTATTCTTTACTTAAAAACGTGTCTCCCATCTCCAAATCCTGTGAGCAAAAGAAGTTTGCTGATGACCTGCTTTGTCATACCTCAAAATTGGACAACGAAAGCTTATTCCTATTGCAGCGTGAGAAAAATGGAATTCTTCAGTGGTCGACTGTATGGCAATTTCCATTTGCACAAAGCCAAATGTCAAACTCTTCTTAATGTAAATTCACAAAACACAAACCTAACCTATTTTCTTGATAATCTTAACCTACCAGCCGTATCCAAAACAAAGAGTTTGGGAATTGTGCTTTGCTCTGCCCTCAAACAATCTTCACATTGTGATTATATCGTTAACTCAGCCCTTGATCGACTGCACATCATAAGGCTTGTATTCGCCACCTTAGTTCTCGCTTTTCAAATTTATGTTAGACCACTCTTGGAGTACGCTAGTTCGATGTGGTCCCCACACTTCCTGGGAAACATTGATCACATCGAATCTGTCCAGTGTCGTTTTACCCGCTCCTTGGAGGGTCATCAAAACCTTCCATATCCCACACGCTTACAACATTTGTGATTGGAATCCCTTGAAATACGGCGATTAAAAGCCGTTAGATTTTTGGCCTTTAAGATTATTGGGGGATTTTTTTCCCGTTTTTCTTTGAACTCTCGAAGGTGAAAAAAAAAAACACGGACCAACTGTTTTAAGCTGGTCAAACCTAAAACCCCTTGGGACGTTCGCTCTTCTTTTTTTGCGGTTAGAATTCTTAACCCATGGAATGCGCTGCCATCTAAATTAGTCCAGTCACCCTGCCTTCGGACATTTAGACGTGGACTGGGCGAGTTGGACCTGAGACCGTTTCTGACGAGACCAGAGTTTCGTTTGACCAAATTACCTCCGTCCCCTTAATGAACTGTTCGTGAGACTTGGCCCTGCCGTCTCCCTTCACACCATATTGGGTGTGGAAAACGACAAATTATAACCGAACAAGCATAACACTGTGAGGAAGCTCCGCCATTTTATTTTTTGCCATTTTGCGGGGGAAGCAGTGGAAACAGCCTTCCACACCAGAGATACGGATCAAATTCGGCACAAAAACGCAGTATTCTTAAATATCTCTAGAATAGCATAGAATAGAAGAACAAAGTCTCAGTAAGGTGCCCATTACTACCAACACAGGGCCCTAAATTTAACTGTCAGCAAGGAAGCACGCAGTCAAAGTGATTCTTAAAAATAGTTCACAGTTTGGTAAAAAAAATATGGTCATTGGAATCGAGTCCCACGGACCGGACGAGCCATTCAGCGAAAAAGATATCAGTCTACTAGGAGGTGTTATGCCAAAATTTTGTTACAATGTGTCCTTGTTACAATCGTTACAATCGTGACAATCATTAGATTTTGGGTCCTCTAGTTAGTATGAGCCGGGTCGGATTTTTAAATAGGCCCAGGAGGCCCGGGCTAAAGCCGGCATTATATTTAAATGTGGCACGGCGATCCAAAAACAACAGATATGCGATAAGTGCCGTTTTTGCAGGCTCAAAAGTAAGAGTCTCAAAGTGGCAGTTCGTTAGACTGTATGAATCGAAATGCGAGTTGGACCCATGTCAGGTGGCCATCATCTCGGTAATAAAGCATTAATTTAGTCTTACACTTTCAACAAGAAAGGTCCTATACATAATATGTTTAAGAAAACCGATGTTCCCAAATTTCAGTTTGGGTTCGAACCAGCACACCTTTTACAAAGCAATTTTATCCATAGCACCGTAGAAGGTATTGCTATTACTAAGTTCTAAATTATAAAAAGTTGAGAAAAAATATAAATGGGATGAGAAGCGGTGGCGGAGTGATGGAGCAGAGACACTCTTGTGGGGGACGTAACAGTTCGCTGCAGCAAGAAAAGGGGCGGTTGGAATTGTGGTGGCCCTATACAAGCAGCAAAAGTTTTAATCCGCCCCTGAGTGTGTGTCTTTTTGAGACCATGCGAGATGATGGCGCCGAGGGTAGGGATACTTTTACAAAAGCTTATATCGTTTGGACCCGTTCCCCTGCCCAACAAACTCTGCAGCAGGTCGGGGACTGAAGTGGGGAGAGGGTACACACCAATTTATAAAAATATGTTAAGCATTAAGAAGCAGGAAGAGAAATAATACCGTATAGTTGGAATGTACAGGAGTGGTACGAAGCAAAGTCATTATTCCTGGTATTCATGTTGGGGGAGTACACTAGAAAGTTGCTTAGGCCTATATTTTACAGGACGGAAAGCCGCTTGGCTCAGGTAATCAAAATGTGGAGGACAAACGGATAAATTCCGTTGCAAGAAAATCTCAGGATAAAAACCCCTCTAAATCTAAAGCTGTAAACAGTGAAGAGGATATACTGTATATATACTGTATATATACTTGGACCTATCCTGGAGCCACCACCCAGGATACTGTACTGAAATTACCAACCATTCTTCAACAGTATCATGCTGAAGTGGAGTTTGTCATTTGCTTTGGGTCTAATAATGTATCTCGTGACCCTCCAATCCGTTTTTCATTGGATGGGAAGTTGTGTAGGATTAGTGTTGTTGGGGCCTTTCCAAGGATTTATACAAAGAACCCATCCGACACTACTGCTGTGATTCATCTCAACGATACCATCAGAAAACTTTGAATCGAACTAAATGTGAACGTCATTTCCATTCATCACGCCATCTGTAATGACCGCTCTCTTTTGGATAGGGAAGCTCTACACCTTACATATAAGAGAAAAGTTAAATTACAGGATGAAATTATAAACCTTCATACACATGAGGGAACGAACATCTTTAGTTGGGTCTGATACCACTCACTGCAGCGTAGATTTGAATCAGCATTCAGATGACATAAAGTGTGTCTTAATTAATGCCAGAACTTCAGAACTTGAGAACTTCCGTGCTTCGCTTGCGAGATTAAAGTTTTATTTGATTTTCGTGGTCGAAACTTGGCTTTGTAATACATTTGTGATGTTTTTGGATAAAGTGCCTTATTCGGCCATCCGACGTGATCGAGGTTCATGTGCTGAGGGAGGGGGGGGGGTTATGGTTATACACCGCTCACATATAGCGGCAGCTTGTGCTGCGATTGGGAAAGAGTCTGACGGAATATCAGTTTGTTTACCAAATCTTAAATTTAACTTTATTTTGGAGTATTTGTCAAATAGTTTTTCTCGCCAGGGTATTGACGCACTTGGAAAGTTTATTCTTGACTCATTTAGCTAGGAATTTTCTAATATCATATTGGGCGATTTTAACTTATCAACTGTAGATTGGGGGACCGGTTTGACTGCAGCTCATTGGCATCGCGAGTTACTTGACATTATTGCACCCCCTTGGATGCATCCAGTTGATAGACAAACCAACCCCCGTGGTGAACGGATTCTTGATTTAATATTTTCTCATGAAAAACGGCTCATTTATAATCTTACAGTCACTGACCATGTGGGTAGAATTTATATAAATCATGCACTTGTACCCACAACTTGGCAGCACTCTCCCCCGGGAAAGGTAGACTTCGTACAGTTGCGCCATTTACTCAGTCATACTGACTGGGAACTAGATTAGGGGTTTGATTAACATCTCTGTAATGTGTGGTGCAGAGGCAACCCGGACCACTGCACTGTGACTGAGGTTGGCGCTAATGGCCTAGCTGTCGATGATCCATTAAGCTTCAATCCCTCCTCCGTCATACTGACTGGAAGTCATGTTTTGTGAACTGTGGTCGATCTGTCGAACCGGCATGGGCCTGTGGTTGTTGATACCCTGGTAAATGCTGTAAATCTTTGTAGGATAAATGATAGGACGAATCGTTCATCTACGAATAGATTGCTTAAAGGAATAATCAAATTAGGACTTAAAAAGTTAAAACTTTGGAGGACCTATAGAGGTACACCATCAACACTTAATCTCGAAAATTATAATGCTTGTAAAAGTCTCTATGTTGTGATGGTTGATAACTGGCATTCAGAAAAATAGAAAGAGTAATTGCTGAGGGTAATTTGGCTGGTCTCCATCGTCTGTATAAACATAAAAGTGGGTCTGGTAAATCTTCCCCACCTATATGTCCGATGATATACAGAATGAGGCAACTAAAGTGTTACGAGCCGATATCCTGTGAATGGCTAATGAGAGAATAACAATGGTAGAAATGCAGTGATGGGTGTAATTGGGGACGTTTACACGTGAAAAAAGGAATGACCTTGAATTAATATTTCAAGGTCATCCTCATGCTATCTTCCAAACGAGATACGATACGGCAAATTAGTAAATTATAAAGTTGGATGCAAGGAGACAATATGACACACACAAAAAACAGATTCAAAATAGGATAATAAATAAAATAGTTCGATGATGTTTAAAAGCGAACTGAACATGGTGGCTGTACTGCAGTGAAGCAACTTCTCGGCAGTTGGCTTCATTACAGTGCAGCCAGCATTTCAGTTAGCTTTTAAATATCATCGTAACTATTTTATTTATTATCCGGTTTTGAATCTGTTTTTATTTTTGTTGTTGGTCATAT
>JAHWFP010187641.1:1578-19273 GCA_023313725.1 Lithobius niger | reverse complement strand
GGGGGGGGGGGGGGGCGACAACACAACTTTCACGACTGCCCTCATGTTTAAAAGGGCTAATGGACTGCGTTGGAGGGTAAACGGAATCCAGTAGGCTAAATAATTTTCCCTCGCAGGAATACTTTACAAAGAACGAGCAAGAATTTTGAATTAAGTTGCCTTGCAGTAACAGGTGAAAGATAGCACACCTCCAAACGTGCAAAGAAAATTCAAAGACATTTGACGACTGACATTTATTTCCTATCACTGGACCCGATGATGTTACTGGTGTGTTACAAGTGAGTATAAAGAAGCCCGTAAAGAACGAGGAGTGTTGCCTTCGATTTAGACCTGTTCCAGCATATGACTAATCACTGCGCCCATCTCTGCTTGTTTTTGTACGACAAATTACGTCCAGCTCCAGATTCGGACTGGCCATAGTGCCTTTGTGCCATAGCACAGGTGTCCTTTGGTTGCAACACGCCAGGCGTCCCTCGGGTACTTTTTCCCTCCACCGAAGAAAAATGAGTGCCCAATTTCGGATTGTTTTCCGGCTGGTGACTTTTTTTCCGGCACAAATCGTCCTCCCCCCCCCTACTTCCTTGTCTATCCTTCCCCTATTCTCTTCCCGCCCCCACATTCAACTCAACAAAATGCTTCACTGAAACTGAAAATCAATCAAACGGTGATCGTTAAAATATAGAAGACGTTTTAAAAAATGAACACTGAATCCAGAAATGACAACCAAATATTAAAACAAGTAAAAGCTTCCGGGACTCGGTCCTGGACTTTGCATAGGGAGTTTATAGCACTTCCCCAGACCACCTAGCGATGGGTGGAGTTCAGGCCAACATCACTATCAGATGGATAAGTAAGTTTTTATGGTAAGATCCCTTGGCACCCCCGTCATCTCTCCAAATGGCACAGGCGCATTTCCTTGCCCGTCCAACTCAGTCCACGTCATAGGAATTTTAAAAACACTTGACTTCCTTGCAATGCTAACTCTGTTTGCAAATTCGTTGGTGCGTAAATGTAGCAGGAAGGGGGGGGGATGATTGAGGCTTAATGGCGCGTCAACAACTTGGCCATTAGCGCTAAAGTAGCAGGAAGGCCTAGATGCTATACATCGAGTTTGGGCTACGGTCTAACTTTTATTTTCAGTACATTAGCTACTAGTTGAAAGGCAGAGCAAGTCAAATATTAATATACTAGCTGAATCCGTCATGACATACGCCGCAGTCTTTAGCTGTTCCCTGCAGCCAGCTATATCGCATCCTGGCCCTCAAGCACCCGTGGATGCGCGTTCATGCGCCAGCCAGGGTTCCAGTGCGGACTCGGAGTGCGCGCAGCAGACTTCATCCGAGCTCAGCTTGCGGCTATTTTGTTGATAGCCTACCTTAATTTTTTGATGATAACGCTTGTCACGTTGCCTTTAAGCTGCGTTTGGATTGGTTGTCATGTAATATTCATGATGAGCTACATCCTAGCGAAGCCAGATATATAGATCCTTTTAGGTTTTCAAAAATCTTTGATACAGTGCCAGCGTAATGAATTGCAAGGAGCAACGCGATATAAGAAGCCAAGCCGCCATTCCCGGAGGAGACATAATGTAGGACTGTATATCCACTCGACACTACAAAATATACTGCTTTCATGTCTGAAATAATGGATTTAAATGTCAGAATGCCTGAGCGGGGGATGGAACCTGCGAACTTTGAAATCAAAGGCCGAAGGCCAAAAGGCAACGTATTTGTATCCGTATTTATTTGAATTAATGGACAGATTTGTGTCAAATTCGTTACACGTATTTAGTTAAACACAACGGTATTTGTACCGATACTTGATTGTTGCAATCGGAGGTACAAATACATATTATGTTGTGATTACATTGTTATAAGTGCAGATTTAAACACGAGCTAAGTAGCTTTAGTTTAGATTAGGATGAGTGTATTGCTTGAAGGCATTATTGACTCATTAAATTCAATTTAATTCAATTCACAACACGAGCACTTGCTAATGACTTGGCAAGTTAACAAAACCACCTAGGAAATGGTTTACTTGTTTAATGTGTCAAGCGATTATCAACTACAACACGAGTACTTGCAATGCCTTCATAATGATTGACACATTAACAAGTAGAAAATATCCTAGAAGATATTTAGTTGTTAACTTGTCAAATGATTATCAACTAGAATACCAAACAACAATAAAGTATAAGCACAAGACAATTATTATTATTATTATTTATTTCAAGGACGGTAGCCTTCCACAGGCCATCTGCCCTACAAGACAATTAGTACCACTGTATGCAATAATGACTCGAACAGTACCGCTTTGTTGCGTACTCGGCTTCGCCTCGCAGTTTATTGTTGCGTCTCTCGGAGTACACATGCCGTATTGACCTTACCATTGTGCAAAGAATGGTTATTGTGGCACGTCAAAGATCATGATTTTCCGCTTGAATTTCTCCACTAAATTGCTCTTCCCCCTTATCGTCGTGGGACAGATAACCCAGTTTGGGTTAGTGCTCCCTAAAATAAAACAATAATGCGCAATTCCCACCGCCTTTTTCCGTTTTCATTTCGGAATCAGAATCGAAAAAGAAAAATTTTACGTCTACCTAAAACAAGAAAACCGTTCCCACCGCGGAAAGCAAGCGTTAGCGGCCATCCAATCATACAACGCGTTTAAAAATCCAAACCTGTCACGCGAGTAGCCAACCACAATGGAGCTTAGTAATATGTGTTGAGCACGTGAAACTAAACATGGCGGAGTAGCGGGAGCGCTTCTCAGTTGACCACTTCACTGTCTATATTCATCCAACTGCCCGTATGTAATATAATAATTAGTGCTTTTGATTTACAGATCTCAACCGCCAAACGTTTCGTGCCCTAGTGTTGAGCGGCTCGAGCCACATTGTCTTCTGTGTTTAGCCAAAGCCCCCTGAATGAGACTACTCTGGAGGGTGGTCAACGTCACAATGGTTAGCACGACGCCTCCGTCGCCGGGTGCCTACCTATTCAACGGCGACCTGTAGCTAACAGACTACGATCTGCCAGCGTATCTAGGCCACGAGCTATTTTTCTGTTAATCACAATCGGTTTTTCTAAGCTGATAAGCAAGTTACCTCCTCGTTATTCTCAACTAAAATATCACTCGCTTAACAGGCATCCATCTTTGCTGGGCTGGCGATCGACTGCAGTAGTGCGTCACGTGGGAGCAACTACGCGCTGTGACTGGCTTTCCGATAAGCTTTCGTTTCGTTTCGTTTCGGAAAAAGCTAACCAGGTTGGAGTCAACTTTCGGATCGGAAAAGAAAAAGGAAAAGTCTTGCGCATACTCTATTAAGTCGTTGCCGTAGCAACTGCCTAAACTTTTCCGATTCCGATTCGAAATCAAAACGAAAAAGGCGGTGGGAATCCACCTTAAGACAATAGCGCAAGAAGCATGGCGATATAGACCAAATATTTACTAATTATTAAACTACGTGCAGGCTTTTGCATCAAAGTGGACTGTCGTAAGCGGGAGTACATCGTCCGCTATTTCCCTATCTTAAAATGCAACAGAGCGTAGCCTTCCCACTAAAGAGGCAACCGGACAGTTCTGTTCCCCACTGATCTGGGTTCCGAGCGCTGCACGAACGATTCGCTGGTGCTTTCCCAAACCAGCTTTGCATTATAAACAAGCGGATGCGAGCATGTTGCAAAATTCCTTCCAGAGGCCGTGCGCGTATGTAGGTGCTGCGCGCGTTCTACACACCAGACCTTACAAGCCAGCGCTGACTTTGCCACAGACCTTTGTTCAGTCACCGACCACGCCAGCTTTTCTGGGCAAGAGCTCTGCCACCTCACGATTCACCTGATATGCATTGGAACACACTTAAAGCAACATCCGGCATGCCTTATAACAGCCACGCGCAGTCACGTGTCCGCACGCTGTCGTCGCGAGATTCGATGTAGTAATACTACAACGTCACCTCCACCCTCGTCTTCTCGTGATCACGTGAGCGACGCGGAACGACGTCTGGCCTAGTAGACGAATTGCGGGTCACGTGACAGCATTGACGCAAAAACTGTGTCGTCACAACAGGAAACAATGAAGCGTCATGGATATTGTAGGCGCGCAAAGGATCATATACGTGTGTCCCGCAGTAAAATCAAATTACCAATATTCAACAGAAAATTTCGTAGACGCCACATTTTAAAACGGATTTTTAGCTAGGGATTGACTAACGGTAAGTAAATAAATGTTTGGGGCCGTACTTGATGTGGAGGATCTAGAAAAATGGCGCTGGGAGGAATTTCCTTTTAATTATATGTAAAATGCTCTATATAGCCAAACAACGCATATTTCTCTTTTTTTTAAAGACAATTAAATGTTTCAGACATTTCTTCTTTCGTTGACGTAATAAAAAAAATGTACAGGTGCCAAACAATGATACCCCCCCCCCTCCCCAGAGTAAACTAAGCATGATAGGGAAAAAATGAAAGTACCAATAGGTAGCCCATTTTACTGTGGGTTTAAACTCACAAGCTCAATATTCAGTGTTCACTCCATTGGCGTCTCGAAAAGCTTGAACACGAGCGGTTATTTGGTAATTGACAGAATAAAAGCAGTAACGTTTTAAAAAGCCAGCAAGTGCACATGTATACATTAAAATGCGACGTTTCGGGATTTATCATCCCGTTGTCAAGCAAAAAATATATTTTGTAGCATAAGCTACAAGTCAACAAGATACACCTAAATGGTTTTCCATTTTAAAGAAAAGCAAGCCAGAGCAGTAAAAGGTAAAAAATAAAAAGTTAAAAAAGATAAAAGTGAAGCCCAGTCAGCGCAAAAGCTGAACTGGGAGGACCTCTCCCTAACGAAGCAGGGAAGAATTCCAGTGTGAGTTGTTATTTGGTAATAACTCCAAAACCAGCAGTGTGGGCATAATGAAACTTTGTGTCAGGGTATGGCTCGTCCCCAAGCGCATTTTAAGTCCAACCACAAGTCCATGCGCACCATGTGAGCGGAGCTGTAAAAAAACAAAACACGTGACGGCTTCCCCTGGAAAATGCTGCACTGCAGCGCACTCCACATCTGCGTTGAACTCCCATTTCCCGAAACACAGCATCAGTGTGCTTCTCCATCTTAGTACGACTACATGGAGTTGGTAGAGATTCAGAAAACATCCTCTTTTCAACATTGTCCTTCAAGATGGATCCACAATTTTCACACACATTCAGAAAATGGAGTTCAACACGGATTATTTTTAGTCACATTTGTCTTCCTACCCTGCTCGTTTTCAAGCTTTTCGAGACGCCAATGGAGTGAACACTGAATACTGAGCTTGTGAGTTTAAACCCACAATAAAATGGGCTACCTATCCGTACTTTCGTTTTTTCCCTATCATGCTTAGTTTATTCTGGGGACCCGGGGGGGGGCGCTACCATTGTTTGGTACCCCTTATGACAAGCTGTTGCGTGTCCGGATAGATAAATCTATCAAGCTATCGGTATTAAAGACTGGCGTTGCTAGAATCTGAGAAAGAAATGTATCTGTTCCGTTTGGGACTCAAATCCACGATCGTCTGTGCGTCCAAGTCGGAACGTACTTATTTTCTTTATTTCTCAGTTTAATGTCTATACATTTTAACGCGTTCTTACTAAACCATTCGTTAATGCCTCTCCTGAATTTAACCCTTACCCTTGTAATGTGTGTTGGCTATAATTAAAATGCTAATGGCCATCTGTACGCTCGTTTCAATTGTGACCGCTGAGTTACATGAAAGGCTGGCTGTGCGCATGTTTCAAATGTCATTTTATCTGTTGTAAATTGTCATTTTTCGTTAATTAAAATACATTAAAAAAAATATTTAAGCCACATCGCCCGTTCGCTCGCTCTGTTTGGCGTTGTCTTGCTTCGTTCGAGGAGATTCCTTATTGGTGCACTTTTTTTAAAATAAACTTGACATGACTACTGTATTCTGTCACCATTCATCTGCAAGTGTCGTCCCATACTTATAATGCCTGCATTCCGCATTATGTCCGTTGGATACGCTCAAGGATATTTTTTGTTGTATAAACGTCAGTCCTACATGCAACCTAGTAATTTAAAGCTTAATAAACGCTGACTTCAGGTCTATTCCCCCCCCCTCCTCCCCGACTTACTAAATGTCCACGCCGATAAGTTCGCTTTCACGACACGATACTGGGCTCTTTCTTAACCTGTTTCAATATTACATTGGTTTTCATGTTTCACCTATTTTACTCTACATGTTGCTGCTCTATACGTTTTAGCGTTTTTGCGCAGTCATTCAATTACAGGTCATATTATTTCATTGTCCAGTTCTTTAAACTTCGTTCCCTGGGTCTCCCCCTCCTTCCAACACACTTCCATACTTTACACGGGTTTTCTTGTTTCACTTATTTTAAGAATTTTCTTTCTGTACACCCTATTCGGTACAGATTAGTGCATTAATTCAGTTAGGACCCATTCTTCCGTTGAAACCAACGGAAGAATTTAATTTTTTGTATCTCCCTCACTTGGTGCAAGTAACAATGCCAAAAAATACATTTTTAAATATTTCATTGTAAATTCAGTTTTTCATGAGCGACGCCTCCAGACCTGCCTTCTTTATTATTCAGGTAGCTGGCGGCTAGCTGTTCGCCGATTTTTACTCATTGTGGTCGGAAAACACAAAATGTGTAAAAAAAAAAAAAAAAAAAACTTCTAATACACGCGGAAGTTAATAACTTGTATGATTCATCAGAAAACTGAGGGTTCGGAACCGTCACACGAAAAAAAAAAATGCCTATTCTACGTGAACGGCATAAATAATTACACTGCAGTTCTACCGTAACTCAATAATAACCTGCGTTCGTGACTTCGTTCCAAGCTTCGTTCACGGTACGGTACTTAGTTATTTGTACACCAGCCACACTGCGAAGAGATTTAAGGGGGATTGCCACCAAAGACGTCAAGCTGCAGCATCTATAGCCATTTACCGCTCCCTCGGTCTGTCTAGCCCATACTTTCAACAGGCGAAGGAACACACAAATAAATTTGATTTTACACAACAAACAAGCCTATAGAACAGTGACACGACGTAGTAGTATTGTATATAACTCTATGCTGGAGCCTTAATGGGTTAGCTGCAAGGGGCACTGCAGAGAGAAACAGAAGGGCGTCATACTGAAGCCGATGCTGTGAAGAGTGATTTCTTAGACCTAAAACGCGCGATTTGTGTTGTTGGAGAAAACAACGTTATTTTCAGCCTAAGAAATCCGCTCTTTCGTGTGTTTTTCCCTCCATTTTTATGTAGTGCACCTTGTAGTTATGCCCTCCAAAACCCATACTGGTGCCAATCTGGTGCCAATATGGAGGCAAATGTCACTGCACTATAGTGCCTCCTTAATTATTGAGTGTAAAGTTGCTGCCTAATGATACCATGGGCGCTTTTTTTTTATACTATATCGACCGTTTTGAAACGAAGATTTTGAATCGCTAGATAGGCGCCATCTAGTGACAGTGATATCGTTAACCTTGATTGCTTACTCTCTGGAGCACGTGTGATACGTTAACTTTACATTAATTAATTCAGGAGGCACGTTGCTTGTTTGTGGTGTAAACATTTCTTTGCGCATTTCTACGCTTGGTGATGTCAAGTGCTACATAGAACTAAATAATTAAACTACATAAAACTAAATGGTAGACGGCGCTAGATGCCGCAGCCTATCATTCGGTGAAGCTTTATTGTGTGCGCGGCGCATCTTGAGTCCTGCGAGTATTTTATGAGCGATTATGTCTTCCTGGAGGGAACGGCTTTAATCGACGGCCGCCATTGTTTTTTGTGACCATCTTGGATATCAATAAGGCACTCTCCTCTGAAAACGTACAATCGATTACCTGTGTTCGTTCTGCGGCGAAGTCAAGATAGGCCGCGGACACTATAAGCTTGCTTGCTGTATAACTACCAATGTTTCAGCCCAATCGTTTGCAAGAAATTACTTGCCCGCAACTGTTAAAGAGGTTTGAATGAAAGACACTCGCACTGCCCTTCCACCCACTTTTCTGAATACATGCCTTTACGGCATATTTAGTTGTGAAGAAAAACACGCTGCCCCGTCATAGCATAAGGGGATTGCAGTGAAGCCTAGTTTGCGGCCATCAGGATGAAAAAAAAGTTATTTCATCACGTGTAACCGCCGGGTCGCACGTCGATTCCCGGCCGCATGATGACACATGAACTTTTTTTCAACTTAACGGCCGCAGACTGGGCTTCACTGCAGTCCCGAATGTTACGTCGAGTCTTTTTATTTATATCTTTATTAAATACGGAGGGGGGGGGCCCGCAGTTTGAGGCTTAATGACGCGTCTACAGCGCGTGGTCATAGCGCCAACCTCAGTCCCAGTGCAGTAGTCCTGGTTGCCACTGCGCCTAATAAATATGGATACAAACCTGTTTACGTTGCCCTTTGGACATAAACGTCAGACTGCCTGAGCGGGAATTGAACCCACGTTCTTTGAGACCAAAGGCCAGAGGCCTACCACTCAGCCATACTGACACGGCCTAGTTTTTAATCTTATTTTTATACAGTGTGTCCCAAACGTCACTTGCTACATGGCGGATAGCGTAGATCTTCAAAGTGTCGACCGTTTACAACAATAGAATGTCCAATTCTGCTTCTCAGTTCATCTCTGATAGCTGCAAACATCTGTGGAGTTATGCCACGGATTAGTTTGCGTAATTCTAAGTCATTGAGAGACGCAGGGAATTTCCAACATGTCTTCGCCACCCAGCCTGCATCTCTCGATGACTTAAACAACAGAATTACGCAAACAATGAAAGACGGAAAAGCCAAAGGGTCACAAGAAATAACTAAATACAGATGCAAACCTATTTGCGTTGCCTTTTGGAGTCATTCACGCAAACAATCCGTGGAATAACTCCACATATGCTTGCAGCCGTCAGAGATGAGCTAGGAAACCGAATTGGACATTGTATTGCTGTAAACGAACGACACTTTGAAAATCTGCGCTGACCCCCATGTAGCAAGTGAATTTTGGGACACACTGTAATAATTTCACAGCAGTTTCATTTCTCTTCACTGGAACAGGTTGTTGGCGATTTACAATACTGATTCCAGTAAAGAGTTAATACGGATTGGTCAAAAATATTTTTTTTGCACTGATTTTTCTTTTTATTCTTCTCGAGGCAGGAGTCGACAAAATAGGGTCTTTCTTGTTATAGCTTCTTGTAGAAAATATTAATTAATATTTGGCCTTTTTTGCGAATGTGTTTCACCGTTTTAAAAGTGTGAGGATAACCAGGATTTTATTTTTTCGATTTTTACAAGTGCAATTCAGGGAACTGTATGTCCAAAGAGATACTACAAACGTAGGCACACGTTCAATTAGCAACCATCCGACATCAGGCCGATACACGATACCTACTAATACTGCTACTATTGGGAATTATAATGATTGATTTATTTAGCAATCGGCCCGAAGTTCTATAAGAACTTGCGTGTGCCGGATTACAACATAAAAATATGCAAGGACATGGTGCGAGGAAAAAACAATAATATGGTATTTAAACAGTAAGACATTTTGAAAGCAAAGCAGGAACATATAAGCTGGAACACACCTTTTTCATTTGTGTGTTCTCCCATCCTTGTCTCAGCTCATCTCCACGCAACTTCCATTCCATTTCTTGCACGATTCGTTTCGTTTGTTGCCCCCGTGCAGGCCCTCCTCATTTCCCCTCTGTTGTTGTGGCCTCACCCAAACGTCACATCCGTCGTCCATTCTCCATGCTCCCTGCATCCCACACGCACGTCCCTGTAACTACTTTGTGATTTCACCAATACGTTGAGTTGAACGTGTTATTTTTCAGCCCATTTGATACGGTAGTTTTTTTCTTCTTCTTACATTCGTACGCACACTGCAAAATTTTACGTTTTTTAGCCTTCTCTTACCCGTTATTTTAATGTTTTAGAAGCCTGTTCACCAATGACGCCTGTATGGTGGAAGCCCATTAATTAGTAATGTAAGGTGTTTTTATTCTTATATTTCTCTGATGATGGTGTCACCCGTTAATTTTATTGACACCGAAATATAAGCTTTTTATTACCATTTTCGCCTGTATTACTGGCTTCGTTTCCATTTGTTACATTAGTGCACATACCAGTTTCGTTATCACGAACATATAGTTAGACACTTACCCTACACACTTGCAACTGATAACACAACTAACAATCAGCAAGTGAAAATGTAACAATGCTAACAATATCAGAAACATTATTAACAATAATGGTCACATCAGGAACATATTCCCCCCCCCCCCCCCCGCCCCCTCCGAAAAAAAACCAGAAACATTATGAGAAACAGACTACCTCTATCAGAGATAATATCGTAAACAAAATTAAACATTATCAGAAACAAAAAAATGCTAAAAAAGCCGTATCATGTAGGCTAAAGAAAGAAAAGCTAGTCTATTAGTTGTTGGTCTAAAAAGTAAGCAGTTAGATGCTTTCTAATGGTTGATATTTTATTAAGTTGAAGCAGTTGCAATGGGATTTCATTGAAGGGATTTTGTAGCTGTTGGTTCTTTTACTGTAATAGTTCCTCACAAAGGGCATCTCATATCGGTAAGTTATTTTTCTCAGGTAATCATTTTTTGGTGTTGGAACTGATTTTATATTCATCATTAAAATAATTTTTTAGAACAACTACAAAATCTCTCATCTGTCTTATTTTAAGAATTTCAGTTTCCTTATAAACCTCCTTAGTTTTTAAATTTCCATATTCATAGAACAAAATTTTTACAATTCTATTTTGTAATGTTGTAGGGGATAATTAGTGCGTCCGGGAGCCGCCCCAATGCCAACCCCACAGTTAAGGGAAAAGCTCTAAAATGTGCCGTGGTGGTAGTCAAGGGGTTTCAGGAATTCCAAATTTACCTTAACTGATGGATCAAGGCTAGAAGTCGTCGTTCAGTTTTGGTGTTGGTTTAATGTAACATATGAGCGATAGAGTGCTCCGGCTCGCCTGAAGTTCTTGGGCGAAACTAACCTCGGCTTAAGGCCTTAAATGGAACGTCAACGGCATTAGGCTTACTTGGGGAAATATGGATTTATAAGTTTCGGGAGAATTTTGTTAAGTTTGTGACAGATAAACAAAGTAGCGACGGGGTTGCAGTGCAGGACAAGCAACAGGATTGGTCAGGTTTGAATTTTGGGGATAGGGGAAATTGGGGAAAAATTCTAATTTTAGGGCCGAAATTACCTTTGGATGCGGGAAGTTGGAGAATTGTAGGCGGAATGGAATTTTAGGTTAATAGCTAATTGTTAGGAGCACCAGGCGGATGATTTTTTATTTTATTTATTTATTTATACTACGAGAGCTCTATACAGGCCTTACCCTATGCGCTCTACTCTAAACTAAGAACTAAAACTAACTAAACAAAGTGCACTAATCTTGCCATAAAACCACACAGAAACCACAGATCCAACCCCAATCAACCCAACCAAAACCAACCCAAGCCAACCAAAGCCAACCCAACCCAACCCAACCCGATCCTAAGTAGGACAAACACTGAGCGGCTGGCAAAGAAAAACCAGAAATCACCATGGTCCCAACCGACCTGTCGACCGGCAGAAGGCCACAATACCCCTTTGTGCATTTCGAACAACGTGACGTTGGGCAGAGAACCCCAGAGCCCTCACCAGAGACGTCTCTTTAACCAACACTGGGTGGACACGGAAACCCGCCCACAAAGGGCAGAAGAAAAGAAAATGCTCCACTGACTCTTCGCCGGTGTTACACATACAAATTGGTGACTCACACCAACCAAGTCGGAACATGTGACTCCGCAGCAGGATATGACCTGTACGGAGTCTGGTCAGAAGACTCGCTTCACGCCACGGCAGACAATCCAAAAAGGACGGCCCTGTAACCGATGGGTGGAGATCAAACAGACGCCTGCCCGTAGACCCGGACTCCCATGCAGACTGCCAAGCCTGGCCTGCAAGCAAGGACAGAACAGGCCGCAGATCCTTGTGAAGCACTGGACAATGCACAGCATTCACCCTCGCAAGATAGCCCTGCCTTGCAAGTCCATCGGCTACCTCATTTCCAAAAACAGAGGAGTGGCCAGGCACCCACTGCACCTTGACAACCACCCCGCGTTGGAGGGCTGCCACAAGTTTACTCCCAATTTCAATGGCAATGGGGTGCTCCACTCGTAACGTAGTGAACGAACGCCGGAGAAACGCAATAGCTGAGGCAGAATCCGAGAAAACCACAAAGGCCAGTAGGCCAAGGTCCAAACCCTCCTCAATCGCAATCGATAAAGCCACCAGCTCAGCCACGAACGCAGAAGGCAGGCCACGAAGAAAGTAACTACGTTCTAGGTGCAACTGTTGCACAAAGATCCCTGCACCCCCCTCCCAATGCTCCCTGTGGAACGACGCGTCACAAAAGATGCTCACAGCATCTGGAATGGGAGGAGCCTCCCAAACCATTGCAAGTTGATCGCACCAAGCCCAAGGACGGAATGCCCTAGGAAAACTAGGAGACGCGAACACAGCCAAGCCCTGGTGGAGAAGGAGAGACGCCCCAAGTCCTGGGGTCCCTAGCCGCTCCCTGTCCGCAAGCTCAAGTGTGGCAAAACGAGTGAGAAGGCCTGCAACAGGATCTCCTGTACCCCTCGCCATGGCACGGAGGCAAAGAGCCATGAGTAGTTCTCTAGCACGAATGTACACTGGGCGTTCCCCGGTCTCCACATGCAAAGCAAGGACTGGTGTCGACGGTAGCCCCCCAACAATAGTCCGCAAGCAGTCATTGATAGAGGTCTGCACCCCCTTAAGAGCGCTGTCTGAGCAGGCCAAAAAGGGAAGATGAAAATCAACACAAGACCTCACATACGACCTGTAGACAGAAGAAACAACCGAGCGCCGCGCAACTAAGTCATTGGAGGCCAATGACTTGAGAACTCGAAGACGGGAGGAGACAGCCTCCTTGACCGCAGCCACTTCCCCACGCCAGGACAGCTTGTGATCGAGCCTAACACCCAGATACCTAACACTACCCGCAGACCGAACTATAGTCCCACCCACAGTGATAGCACCAGACATCAAGTCACCCTGGGAAAAAATCACAAGTTCCGTTTTCGGCGCCGATAGAAGCAGTCCCCTGAATGCCAAGAGACGCTGGCCCTCTGCAATGGTTGACTCCAGGACTGCCAAAATGGAACAAAGATCCTTACCCGCCACCCAAACACCGACGTCGTCTGCATAAGCGACGACATTAGCAGTCTTGTTCAGACCAAGAAGCACAGCATTGATGGCAACTGCAAACAAGACCGGACTGAGGCAGCTCCCCTGCGGGAGCCCCCTATCAGTCGACCTCGTCTCAGACCAGCAGCCGCCAACCCTAGTAGCAAATGTTCTAGTACCAAGAAGGGCCAAGATAGCAGCAACCAGACCTTCACTGACACCAAGCTCAACAAGAGCATGCTGCACCCACCGGATATCGACCATATCGTAAGCTGCCTTGATGTCTAAAAAGGCGCATACGACAAGTTCACCACGAGACCAGGCGCTGCGTATACCAGCCTCCAAGTAAAGGATGGCATCTTGTGCCCCACGCTGACGCCGAAACCCAAACTGGGCCCCGAAAAGCCCACCCAACTCCTCCAATTCCCACTCCAGCCTACGGACAAGAATCCTTTCGTAGGTCTTCCTCACACACGACAGCAGCGCAATAGGCCGATAGCTAGTCACAGCCGTCCGCGTCTTACCTCTACCAAGAATTGGGGTCAACACAGAAAACATCCAAGAGGGAGGGGGCGGGCTGCCATCTAGTCTACTCTGAAGATAGCTAACCAACTCGGCCTTACCTGTACTATTGAGATCCAACAAGTCACTGTACGAAATACCATCAATGCCAGCGGCGCTGGGCAGCTTGCAGGTCGCAAGCGCCGCATCAAGTTCCAAGGCCGAAATTGGATCCTGTACCTCACCAACGACCCCGACATCCAAACTCGGAGGCGGAGGACCTCTGGCAGAGCTAAAGACCTGTGCAAAGTTTTCATTAAACGCGCTAGCCATGCTCGGACCTCTCAAGACACAACCGGAACCGTCCAGAACCCACTCAATTGCCACACGGGAGTCCTGGGGACGGACTAACCTCCACACCTGTTGAATGGACAGGCCACGAGAAACCCTTTCGCACAACCGCTTACCATAGAGAGCCTTTTCCCTGCGGAGAATAAAACGCGACTCATTCGCAGTACCAACAAAGACTAACCATCGCTCGTCTGAGGGGAACCTGCGAAAGCGCTGCCAACAGCGCCTGCGCTCACAGACAGCCATGGTACAGTCTCTAGTCCACCAAACAGGCACCCTAGACATCTTACCCTTAAGACCCAAAGTACCACTCTTGCCCTTGCCCTTTTTAGCAACCCACTTGTCCACCCATTCACCAAAATCGCCAGAACCAACAACAGGTCTGTGTGACCTTACGCCGGCTACCTTAACACTGGCAAAACCACTACGCTGGAACAATGCCACCGGAAGGTGGTCACTGCCCCTCAGATCCTGAGAGACCTCAAACGAGAAGCAGCGAGCAACCTCCGGCGAACACAGAAACATGTCCAGCACAGACTCCTGGACCACTCCACCACTACGTCTTACAAAGGTTGGAGTACCGTTCTGCACTATCTCTAGTCCCAAAGCATCAGCTGTGCCAGAAATCAAGTTCCCTCTCGAGTCACACCGTGCACTGCCCCATGAGAAGTGATGCGCATTGAAGTCGCCTCCCAATACCAATGGTCTCGGAAGCGACTTCACCCAGCGGACCCAATTGTCCCTCACTAAAAGCCCGACCACATGTACAAATCCCATCGTTAGCCACACCCCATCCCACCAGAGTTGAAAAAGACAAGCATCTATGCCCGGACAGAGGGGCAAAGACGGCAACAACAAAGGGATTGTGTCTTTAACAAACACCCTAACCCCCGACTGCCCTGGACCAGCCAACCCACTAAAACCTGGCACAAACAGTGTGACTCCGGGAGGTAGCCTGGTCTCCAACAGGCCGAGTACATTCATAGTGCAACACAAATTCTCAATTTCAACCACTTTGCCCGCCGCTCCATGCACATTCCAAGCACAAAAAGAAATACTCCCAAACGACTGCACGTAGAAGGGGTAAAGAAATAATCTAACTAACCTAACCTAAACCGTATAAAATTCAAATCAAGGTGCCCCCCGACTCTTCAGTCACCATCAAAACCGACATTTCGTCACCACCCACAGCCTCAACAGTAGTAACTTCCTGAAACGCACCAAGGGAACACAAACCACCAACTTCTGACACAACCACTTCCGACACAACCACCCCTGACGAAACCACGCACTCGTCTGCTCCTTGCAAATTTTCGGCTTTGTCTGCCGGGGCATTGGAGCCACACTCATCACCAACCGAACCCACCGGAGTCATTGCAACATCCGCATCTGCTGAGGGGGGACCACACGCCTCACCAATGGCACCATTGGCACCACTGCTGCTGCCACCCGGACTGTCCTTTGCCATCTTCTTCAAGCTATTTTTCTTCGGAGTCTTCCTCCTCCTTTTCCCCTGAGTTAACCAAGGAGCCTCACGATGCTCACCCGATGAAGGGGAAGGGGGTGCTGAGATTGTCTGTGGGCCTACGGTTGAAGCACTCTCATTCGTGGTAACTGAAGTGAGTTCATGCCCCCCTGGAATTACCGGCCTCGTCATGGTGGCTGGCAAACGACTTGACTCAGCTGCAGCAGACACTGATTTACCGGCAGAGCAGCGTGCCTCCTGAGGCTTCCGATCAGGACGAGTAGCACGTCCAGCACGCACCTGGATGTGAGCACACGGCGTCTCACGTGGCATTGCAACTTGACAAACCTCACAGTACACATTATGACAAAATTTTCTCACGTGACCTCGCGTTCCACAATTCAAGCAACGAGGGGCCCTGTCTGCTATTGCCAAAAGACAAGGAATACCACGCACTCCAATCACGTCAGGGATTTCATCGAGTAAAACCGATTCCTTCAGTCGAAGTACCACACTGCGCGACCCTGACCGACAATGACGTAATCCCTCTGCAGTCTGAAGGTCAAATCTGTGGGATACCATGGACCCATAGTTCAAGAGAGACCGTTGAACATCTTCCGCAGACACTTCCAGCGGCAACCAATGAAGCTTGATCTTCACCAAACGCTCGTGCAGATCGAATACTTCAGCCTTGAAGCCATTGAGAAGAAGAGTTCCCACCCTTTTAATAGCTAGCTTGGCATTTAAATTGGCAAAGGAAACTTGAAAAACGTTATTAGCCCTGAGCCAACACAAACCAGTGACAGCATCTAGGCTAATATGCTCGACCAGGGCATCTCTCAGATCCTCCACAAGATAGGGCTTGCCTCCTTGCTCTGCAATAATTATCAGTGACTTTTCCATGTTCATATTAGCAAGTCCCCCTTTGTAAAGTTTCTTGACCCACCCGAGATTCCTGTTTTCACAACCAAGCTCAAAATCGTCCAGCACAGTCTGCTCCTGGCTTCTCCTGCCGTAGGCATGATCACTAAACGAATGAACCGCTTCTGCATATGAAGAGGGCGGTACATTTCCACCACTGCACACCTCCTCACCACCCTGTTTTCCGCTGATGGTTTGGAGATTGGTAGCTTCGTTTCTAACGTAAACTCCACTCGTAACTACTCCAAGCATAGCATTGCTAGATGCTGCATTTTTAGGCGACACAATGCCGCCCAGCTCATTGTTCGAACCCCTGCTCACACCATTATTTGCACTAATACACACAACTTTGTTCAATCCATTGTTTAAACCATTGTTTAAACCATCGTTCAAATCAATTTCATCTTCCAGTCCACCCGAGCCCAATACACCACTCCTACATGAAACACCATACAGATTTAGTTCAAGTTCCTCAATACCTTCAACATCGGCCGCAGCCTTGACAACATCATACTTGTCCTTCTCAACTAGTCCCTTACACACTTCTTCAGTCGTCAAAACACCCTTTTCTTTCAGCAACAGAAGCAATGACCTGACTTGCCTCGCCATTTTGCGTTTGCCATTTTGCGTTTGCGGATGATCAAGCGAGCTCGAGCGTTACAATTGATGTCAAGCATCATGTACAGGCATCAAATATTTGTATTGGATCAAATATGATTTATTTCAACTAACAATGAGTATTAATTTCGACAATGGCGCATTACAATTTGACGTCAGGTGGACTTCGGGCTTGGCAGATTTCACAAATGACGTCAGCGTGACCTTGCAGCTGGGGTGGTAAAATTCCAACGTTGAAATCCGGAATTAAACTCGCAACAATGTTTGTAGTCGGTTTAGGTGGCAGTCAGCGGCAAAGCCATAAATTTCAATGCCATATCTAATTTGATTCTCTATCCAAGCATAGTAGATCATTTTTAAAATATTTTTTGTGCTTAAGAGATACCTTATATGGTTAAGACTTGGCATTAGTTTCCTAAGTTTTTTAATGATTTTCTCAATCTGCTTTTTGTATACGTCCACTGTGAGTCAATTTGGAAGCCCAGATAAGTAGCTTCACTTACCCTTTTGATCACTCTACAATGTATTCATGCAGTTACTGTTTGTACAAAATTTAGTATGAAGAAAGAGGTTTTTCCCAACAACTTTTTGAGCATGT
>JAHWFP010187639.1:0-18241 GCA_023313725.1 Lithobius niger | reverse complement strand
GGCCGAGGAAGGGATACCCCCGGCGCTAGGGCCTCTCTCAGTGGGGCGGCGGCGGGTGGCGGCGTGCTGTCTGGGCGACACCGATCGGCAAGGCCGAGCGGTGGAGGGAGGGAGGGTGACGTAGGCCTCTCACCGGAAAAAGGTCACGTGGATTGTTGGAGGAGAATTATACGTGACCAAGTTACAAAACTCAATTATTGGGTCAACGATATTTTTATCGAAGGAAAATATTTCCCCCGCTTGGAGTTCAACCTTGTACTGACGGAAAGGTTCGTCCTTGCCGGTATAAATTACCACGATAGGTGCTTTCTCGCCTAAAACCAACCCGGCATATTTTTCGTGGTTCCTGTAAGGAGCATCATTGACTCTATAATTGAATTTAGTTACGTAGCATTTGGGATAAAACTGGCCGGTCCTCCCCCCCGGAGAAATATTAGCGCTTATAACCACGTTTAAATCATTCAATAGTTTAGTCATTGGAATTATTTTCTCGCTTTCCCCAGTTCCGTAAAGCGTACAGCCTATATTACCCATGCAATCGCTAGCCGGCCGCCAAACAGTTTCTTTCATCAAGGCTTTATAAATACGCCGCGAGTCGCCCGGCGTAAATAACTTGACTATCTTCAAAGCATCATCTTGTCGCACGGGCTGGTGCCACGAGGCCTCTTTCACCCCTTTATACATTTTCAACGCGTCCAAAGACGTCATATACTAGAAAAAGAAAAAAATAAGGACGTTGCCGTTGGGTTTTTTTTTTTTTTTAATTATAAAACACTACGTGTACGGTCGGTTTGGCGTGCGGGTTAAATAGATTAGGGAATTCTAAGAAACTGGTCACGTTATTTTTAATACTGAATGAATCTCCCGCGGAAAGTTCAGCTTTAATCCATTTAGGGTCATTTAATCTACTATACAAAAGAATCATAGGTGCTTTCGCCCCTAATACTAAACCACAGTAGTCCTTTAAATTTTCGTAAGGAGAAGAATCGATTCTCCAATGAAATTTGACGACGCAACATTTGGAAAATAACTCGCCGTTGCTGGAATAATGAGGAGAGATCAGTTCGTTGAGGTTTTTCAATAATTTCGGCATTTCATCTAGGCTTTCGTACCGGGTACGGCATTGAGTCCCCATCCAATTTATAGGCGCCGCCCATTTAGTTTCGTCCAGCAAGACTTTATAAATTCTATAAGCTTCACCAGCGGTAAATAATTTAACAATTTTCAGAGCGCCATCTTCACGCACCGGGCAAAACCACTCTGCCAAGTTGTTGGAACCGTGCCTTAATATTGCCAACGACGTCATACTAAAAATATAACAAAATTTAAAAATAAAAAAAAAAAAGAAGTGGGTTGGATCCCTCTAGAAATCTGGCTCAGGATCATCTCGAAACAACCATTTCGTAAATGTTAGTAAATATACAGCATCCTTCAATAAAGGACGTTGGGGGACTGTATGCCTATAGTATTGGTTGGTGGGAGGATATATAATTAGTAGGCTACCCGGCTCCATAACTGCCGTATAACTAGGTCGTTCGGCGCCATCTCCGTGGTGAACGTGGCGCATAGTGTGAGTTCGTTTTCCGGTAGCCATAATTGCTACTGGTGCGAGCGTATCCATTCCCTCCCTAGGATTATAAATATGCCACGGTTTATATAACATTCCAGTTGCGTACCTTTCAATGTGAAGGCAATTGAAGCGTACATCACATATTCGAGACACGTGGTCCCTGACATTTTCTAAGAGAGGCGTCAACGCTTTGACGCGACTACTTTCCCCTCGTTCTTCGGCGTCCGTATAGCAGCAATATTGTCTAGCCACGCCCGGCCTGATAAAGTCGTGGGGGGGGGCCAAAAAATTCGACTTCGGCGTCCAATGCGTGGTTTAGTCTTTGGATTTGCTGCTTTGTTGCCATATTCTTCAAATGCAACACCTCGTGGTTCAATAAACGTATTCGGGTTTCGGTCCAACTGGAAGTAGGATGCTTATCCCGGAAGATATCCGAAGTGGAAGTTACTTCAGCCATGTACCTTTAATTTTTTTTCAAAGTCTGCAACGAAAGAAAGGGGAAGAACGAGCTGGGAGACGAAGTGGCCAGAGGTATGTGGAGCGCGCGACGCTGGTTGGAAGAGCGATCGTTAAAAATATGAATGGGGGTGGGGGGGAGAGAAAAGGATTCTGGCGAGGGCATGCTCATACACTAACCAACTAGCCTTCCAATCAGACCGACAAAAACAAGATGCAGCTTTTCGCGGTGTCCGGGTTTGTATCGGCCTTAGCGGCTGGGCTTCTAGGATTGATTTGGGGCTACAGGGCCCAACAACAACAACAACTAAGACCTCAACAAACCTATTATCAATAGCCCCATGGATACGTCACATATGTGGCTTTATCCATCCACCGTTTATTGGCTACCACTCTGTAAAGTTTGCTTTGGGTCGTGGTCAGTAAATGATGGTTTTTACGGATTATTTTTCGCGGTTCAGTAATTGTGACAGTTTCGTTTGCGTTGATATTTTTTACCATTCCAGCTAATGACTCAAAGTCTAAAATCTGGCTATTTCTGAAGTTTAAGGTTATGCCTCGTACTTTGACAATTTGTTTAGTACCTTTGTCGCTTTTTACTACGAAGCAGTAATTTTTAGCGCCGTTGCTAACAAAGTGAGTTATCTCAGCATTATTACCGTACACTGATAGATCGTTATTGAGACTACCTAACCTCGGGTCATTGTTGGGAGGCGCATGATGGCCGGTTGTTTTATAGAATGTACTATCTGTGTCTGAATAAAAAATATTACCTGGGGCGTGATCACGTAACAATTGCAACAATCGTAGTCGACCATAAGATGTGATTAGAGCACTTATCACTACAGATACGTTCGCGTTACCTTCCGACAAGTTCAAATCGTTCCTGTAACGAATGATCGCTATCTCGCCGTCGTTTTCAAAGTCAATATTGGATATTACATTTTTGTCGTCCGTGACAAACGCGAAATATTCCGCCGCATTGTTGATAAACTTTGTTGACAACAAATCTTCCCGCTGACTTATTTTTCCTGAAATAGAATTAAGGAATAATTTTGCGGTACTGCGGCCGCCAGGATTAACCTTAATATTGGCTAGGTTTAGCTCGATATGTTGAGTATCACGTACATGCTGCACATAGGCCTGTTTTTGAGAGTCGGTTATACAACCCTCCGGGAAGCCCGAGCACTCTAATTTCATGGCATAGAACGTTTTCACGTATTCCGTAAACAAGCCTCCACCCTCCCCCCTCCCAGGGTCGTATTTTACAGTTTGAGGGAAATGATACACGCCATACAGTTTCAATATTACGTAGCCGTCTTTGACAGCTTGTTGTAATTCCGGTGATACAAACGTGGCTTCAAACGCGCGTTGCTCGTCCGAGTGTTTACACCTGCCGTCCGCTGGCTGTTGGCCGATGCATGCGCAGCACAACGGGAAAAACAATTTATTTTCGTACTTATAAGGTAAAGTAGGAATGTAAAGCCCACGAGGTGGTAGTACTCGGGCTTGTATTAAACCAAAATATCCCGAAATATCGGTACTGCCTTCAAATTCTGTTATTATTGTAGGGTGGCCTACTGGAAATCGTTCCTGAAGCATGACAGAGGGATATAAAGAATTTATATCACCGGCGTAGATTTTTTCGTCTTTTTCGGCCACGTGCAAATGTCTATATGTCTCCACTCGACCCCCTAGATAGGCGGACCGGGGTCTCAACACGGGAGGCACTTTTTTGTAGGCTTTTTCAAACGCTCGCAATTTTTCGTCGCGTTTTATTTGTTCGTGGAATTGGCAAGACCATATTTGCACATATTTAACGCCGACTATTTCCTCTAGCGCCCTGCGTCTAATTATCGTTTTGTCGTGAGCGTCTTGAGCCGTTAACTGACTAAAAGGTAGTCTTTGTTGCCTATTTGATATACATAAGCACCCGTGCACGTGGCAAGCCATAAATTCGAATACAGTGTGAGTGCTTAAACAATAGCCGTCAACGCTGTATTTATTGCCAATGAATTTTTTTTCACCTAGGTTAGCCGCATGTTGAATAAAAATACCTCTTTTTGCTGCCTCGTAATCTAGCCAGACTAAACCCTCTCTCGAATATTTACGGTCGGGAAAATAGCCGTCCGATGGAATGGCTGCTATGGTATTTGGTTTTAAATAGATAGCTCTAAATATAGTCATGGCCAGGTTACTGATAGACAAACAGTCGTGGAATGGTTCTAACCTGGGACACACGGCTTGTATGAGCTGCCTGAATTTCAGAATGCAGGCCATAAGCACGCTGACATCGTTGCAACAATACTTAACCAGTTCTTGTTTAAAGTCAAAAGTTACATTTTTGGCACGTTGTTCGGCGTGCCAAGCTATCAGTTTGAGGCGCGCATCGACACTCAAGCTATCCGGATCGTACATTTCGAGATTAGGTACTACACCTCTGTACTCATAATTTTCTGGTCGGTTAAACAGGTGAGGATAATACCCCTTACTAATGAGATTTTCATCTAGCCCTAAACTAGCGGGTAGCTTGGATAAGGCCATTGACATAAACTTGAAAGAGTCCACCAACTTTATGCCTTCTATTTTTGCGGTTATTATTTTACCTCCCGCATATATGACGTCGGTAGGTTTGACTCCATTATCTAATGCCCATCTAATTAGGAAGAGAGAATCGTATCCAGAGTTATTATGTGAAATGAGAGAGAGGTTCGAATCCCTGGCATGTGACTCAAACAACCAATGACAAAAATCGTCTAGCGTGCTTTCACCGTTCATAAACACTTTGTGTTTGTCACCACAACGAATACATGTAGGTTTACCAAAACAGTAAGTGCATGCAATATCGATAACCGCCAAATTCACGCTGTGTAAAAAAAACTCCCTGTCCTCGCTGTCAGTTACTCGCTCAACTTGCGTCGTTTCGAGGTCGTAAACAGCTAACCGCACGCAATCGCGTTTTTTGAGGAGTGGTAAAGGTTGAATGTGGCAGCGGTGCTCTAGCCGACACCACTGTTTGCATATTTTACAAAAACGTTGGCAACAGTGATGCGGTGTCCTGCTATTACCCTCAAACGTTAGAAAACAAATCTTGCATTTAAACAGCGATTTACAGACTGTAGAGTCTTTGAAGGGTGGCTGTTTGCTATAATGGCGGACTAAACATTCCGTATTTCTGAACAATCTGTTACATGCCAAACATGGCAACCAGCGTTTCAGGAAGCAAACATATTTAGGCGAATGACACGAGGGACATTTATGCTTTTGGCAGGCGTGGCTTTTAGGTCGGGAATACGGCCTCAGACAGGAATGACAGAAAAATCGGGATGAGAAAATAAACCGCGGCTTTAAAATTCCGAAATAGTGATTGGCGTGGCAGAAAAGGTAGATGCGCTTAGAGCTAGAAGGCCCCTCGAAGGTAACCTGGCACTGCGTTCCATTTTTTTGGAATAACACAATTTGGTATTCTGTCAAATAATCCTGAAATTCTTTCAAGTCAACAATAGAACATCCATCTTGGCGAACACAGACGCCGGCGTCGGCGTGCAGCTGTAAAGCGAGCTTTTTTTGCACATTGTTCGATTTACGAATTTGTCTATATAATTTTATGTCCTTATCAGCGAATGCTTTGCAACAAACTATCGCTCTAGCCAAACAAAGTTTATCTAAGCCGTTTTTTGGGAACACGACCGACCTAGCTCCCCCTGTTGATAGTCATGCTATAACATTTGTGCGTGACATTTTCTTTTTCGGGAAAGTGCCGCCTCTGGGTATCTCGATATGAGTTACTTTAATCTCGAGCTTATTGAATACATCTATTTCCCGACCACTTTGGTTAAGTTTCAAAATAAGAGCCAAAATGTTAGCGACGCTGAAAGATTCCCTGGCATGTAAGGGAAGGAACAAGCTATTTTCAAACCCACTCCCCCCAATACACACACCTACATAGTCGGTGGGTCGGAACCCATCCAGGACACGCTCAAATATGTCGGTGAAAAGTTGGTCTATATATTCTATAGGGTCTAAACGGTTTCTAACCAAATACTGGGCGTCAATAGGGGGAATTGTCACCGTGTAGACATTTGTATTAGTGCTAAATTTTTTTATGTATTTCCCCATACATTTAACGATGCTGAATCTATCGTTTTTAAAAGTTTCGGTTCCCCGAGTCTGACAATCATATTCGGGAAGCTTTTCGGGACAGGATGATTTTAATGTCGGGCCTCCCCCAACTTGATTAGAATAAGCTATTGGAAAAAACAGAGAAGTAGTTTAATAAATTGAGCTGCGAAAAAGCGAAGCGTGCATTACGCAATCATGGTCTCTTTGGCTCGGGGAATTGAACTTACATCCCTGACAGGGGAGCCGTGTATCTTCTGTGTTTTTGCTGCATTTCGGATGTGCGATTTCTTGTTCACACATGTAACATTTCTGTAGTTCGACAACTTCCGGCTCCTGCGTAGCCTGGGAGGAAGAAGAAGAAGGGAGCGGGTCGTCGGTCTTTTTAACATCACTTTTCTTTTGTGGACGTCGTTTGCTTTTTTTTTTCTCTGGCTCGCTTCCGTCGACCGCTACGTTACTCTTTCTTTTTTGCTTCGGTTCATTTACGACCATTGTTGGCAATGTTACCGCAGGTGAAGGTGTCAACTCGCATATTCTCTGCGTCCAGCAAGCGACTGCCTGCGATATATGAGGGAGCATGTATTTCATGCTGAGTATATCAAATTCAGTTAATGCTACGGATTTGTCTGCACTTTTAAGGATCAGCACATTGTCGGCCACGGATTCGATCGACACGTTCCCCGATTTAACTGATATACTCGAGTTAGGTTGACGCCAGTAGAGTTGCGCTATTATCCCTAACCACTCTGTTGGATCTAATACCACGCTGTCATTTTCTCCGTGTTTTCCAATAGCTATTTTCACTACGTTTACCGTCGGAACTATTCGTATGAAATTTAACCCGGTAAGTGGGAAGCAATCGCAATATGGGATGGTTTGGTACGCCATGAGACTGTGAGGGAGAGACAAAAATGAAAAAAAAGGGACATTACTTATTTTTTTTTCACTCCAACCACATTTCGGTTTGGGATGTGGGGGATTCGATCTGAACTGTGGGGGGCTCTATCTCTTTCAGTTTTTTGTCCAAAAGCATAGTGATATCAGTGACGTAGCCTATCAAGCCTGCAAATTGGCGATAGTTTAGTACAACGTACTTTTTGCTGTATTTTTCAAGTATGAATTTAGCCTGATAGACTGAGCCAGATTGTGACACTATCACTTTTAGGCCGGCTCCATAGTTCCGGCCGGTCATAATTTGCTGCTGTAAGTTGCGCTCGCTCACGATCTGATTGTAAATACCGTGATCCTTAACAAATTCCCGCCATTCGGCGACAGTAAACGAGACCCCACGGCGTCCTGGCAGGATCCCTACTCCTGGGGTTATGAATTCCCGTAAATGTACGTACGCACGTCCCTGAAAATCTGTCACTTGTACGTATATTTCACCCCCTATGAAGTAGGTGTTTTTGGCTTCAATGACTCTATCTACTGAAGCTGATGATGTTGCCATATTTTTTTTTTGTTCACTATGTATATGAAAAGAAATAAAAAAGGACATAGCCTTCCTTTAGGTTTTTTTTTTGCCCTATTCCGCACGTAAAATGAAATAAAGGAACCATTTAGGCCTACCTGTTCCTCTCTGCTTGCACTGCTCTGGTATACTGCTTCGTGGCCTTTCGGATTGTTGGATATCTGTAAACATAAATGTAAAGAAGCCCGTTAGCAACCTGCCAAGTCCTCGCACTCTTATTTTTTTTTTTCAATATTAACGTAATGCCTCATTAAACAATGCTTACCTCTACAATTGCTGAGTCGTTGGTTCCAATTGCTGAGATCGGCGGGTTAGTGAATTCTTGGCTGGGGTGATGGTTTTATACTTGGCCAAATTGCATTGTTTCAAGTGGAATAGCTGCTCGACAAATCAGCACCGGTTATTTTCCGTAAGGGTGTTACGGTACTCTATTTTGGTCATTTTTTCGATTGGTTAGTCTCATAGTACCGTCGCTCATTGCACGGCTCGAATCATGTGACGACTTTCAACCAATTGCGAGGCGTGTACTACGTCACGATGTGGGCCGCCCATTTCGCTCGAGGCAGTGTTTTTTTTTGGTGGTTAGCCCGTTATTTTGTCTTTTCGGGTTAAAAGGGCTTATACGAAAGGTTTAACGTATAATAGGTCGGTTGTCTAGAGATCTAGGTCGCGAGACGTTAACTACGCGTCATTTTTTGACAGTACTGACAGCTTACATATAGCCCGTCACTTTTTGTTTTGACGAATTGATAGGGGGGAACGATTATTTTCTTTTTAGTTGAGGGGTCCCACGCTCTCTTGACAACCGTAAATAGCCGATAAATGTCGTAACTACATTCCTACGCCCATAGCAGTATTAACCTCACGACCTCTGGCCTATATACCGTTACGTTAATGGACAGAAACGCGTGACGGATTGGGTCTTTTTACAATAGTCATTCGTTCTTGTCATTTCTGTATAGGCAATTCAGAGGTCTGAAGGCCGTAGGAGGAGACCACCGTGTTGGGGGGCGGGATTGTTCGTATTATAGCCCCGAGCAATTTTAGACTTACCCGATTTTTGACGAGATCCTTACTTCATTCTGTTGTAATAACTGTTCGGAACACAGCTCACTAACTATCAACTCTTGGATATTTTTGTTATCCTTCAGCGCGTCTCGTGAGTTGCGTGTTTTGTATACTTTTGTATACTTTAACGCGCTTTTTTCTTTATTGAATTTTTTTTTTAATTGGTGTTTCATTAGCCAAATACCTCCGACATCCTTCTCGTGCAGGAGATCGGTCTGTGGGCCTGCTATCTTGTGTCCCACTTACTCCCCTGAAAAGTGCCGACCCACCGCCTCCTGGGCCGGCCGCCCGTGAACGCGACGAGGTGATTTAGTTTTTCTTTCTTTTTCTCTATTGTAGTTAGTCGCCGATATGCAACGGATCACCGTCTCGCGCGACTTGCTCTGTGTAAATGCTTCAAACGGGAAAGGGCAATACATCGTGCCCTACGGCAAAATCTAGTTGATGCTGGGGGCACTTCCAGCTGAGCCTTTTCTACTTTTTTTTTTAGCTAGGGATTCAACAGCCCAAAGAACGCGTTCCTAGTTTTTACGTAGTTTCTACTCTGGGCTGAAGGCAACTGGGGGAAAACAATTATCGCGGGCGGGGCGGCGCACGGATGCGGCGGAGATATGAGGCGGGTATCTAACGTTCAATGGGGGAAAAATGTTGATCCTAGGTGCACGGGGACCGACCAATAGACCCAACTTTGTGCTGAAGTGTACTAGTCACCTGGAGGAAACAGCTATCCCGGCCGGGCGACGCGTAGATGCGGCAGGGATATCGGGCGGGTATCTAACGTTCAAGGGAGGGAAAATGTTGATCCTAGGTGCACGTGGACCGACCAACAGACCCTAGATGCACGCGCCTCCCCCCCTAGGATTTAAATGTGGTACCCAAAAAGCATGGGGCTCTGTTAGGCTGTAACCCTATACTAGACAGCCGGGTGATTCTAACTACTTACGCCGGCTAGCTGGTTCCCGCATACCTGAGCGTAACACTGTAGTGGGCCCCGGTTTCCCCTATTGTGTAATCTGAATATCCCCATCTCTGCTCCCTCTTTGAACCCTTGCTGATTTGTGTTATGGAAGTAAATGTTTATTTTCAACACCGTCTCCCCCCCCCCTCCTCCCCCCTCTCCCCCTCGCCCTCTTTCATTATACACCCTCTTTCATTATAGCGCATAACAATGATGAATTTGCTTGCCCAACCTAAGCGTATTATAGTATATAGATAAGCACTACGCTCTCGTGCTCTTACTACTTGAAAATGCCACCTGGAATGCTTCGTCATCGTATCGGCGCTGATAACGTGACACCATACTAATAAATTTCACGACGGCTTTATTTTGAGCGTAACGCAGCCATTTACGTACTCGGTATTAAGATACGTTGAACTTTAGCAACGGTTTCTGAGGCTTATTTGTAGAATTATAACACAAATCGCATCACAAACTCGTCCACACCATACAATAAAATTATTAACGTAAATAAATGCACCATCCACCAGGGACGTAAAGGTTTTACGTCCCTGCATCCACCCCCTCTGCTTTTACCTCGTTTCTGGTTGCAGTCGATTCGTCTGCAGTGTTTATCCCCGTGTCCCTTCGGATGTAGGACACGTAGGCAGCACCAGATAATTAGGCATCAGACACATAGGCACCCCAATTTAGGCTCTGGACAAATTGGCACTCCGACATATAGACACTGGACAAATGGGCACCACATTCTCTATTTTTCTTTTTAATTGGAGTGGACTGCTGTCAAATTCTGTAGGCCTATCGTTTGTTTTAAATATGAGACACTTATTCGTGTTGGACCGTTGGGGGGGGGGGAGGGCGGGCAGAATTTTCGCATTTTCGGAATTTGTGTGATGAATAACGTTCAAATTATGCTGCCTCACTCGCGCTACCGCGCTCGCTGCGGCTAGCGCATAACATCAGATATGCTAGTTTAACAAAGATGCCAACAAACTTAAGCAGTTTTGAATGCTATGAACATGTTAGGGTAAACTTTTTCTCCCCCCCCCCCCCCACCCCCAACTTGAGTGCAATCCATGCCAATTTTTCAAAAATAAAAAAAAAACCTTGGTGCTGTTTGTCTGGTATCTGTATGTCTGAAGAAAATGCCGTTTTGTCTGTCATGTCCATCGTCCGATGTCTCAAGGCAGCCTACGGGCGCAAGGCAGAGCCTCCATTGCGTGTCCGACTCGTTTCTAAAAAAAAATCATATTCCTCCCTTTGACTTGTCTGTCAGCCAATCAATACCCTGAACGTCACACGTGTCTTTCTCTTGGCGCTTGAGGGAAAGATGGTGGCTGAAAACCCGACTCCTGAAAACTACCGGAAATTGAAAGGAATAATTCTAAAACTAAGCGTACATAACTGGTAGCAATACAAGCACTCGCACAAATTGGTTTTAGTGCCAAGAATGACCCCAATTCAATACATACCTACAGTTTTGCATTCAGACGATTGCATTCATTTTACTTAGGGGAGGTGGGAATAAGAAGTCAACAAGCGTTCTTGGCAGACAAGTGTGGCATGGTTTTCCGTTTTGCAGCATTGCTTTGCCAGAGACGGAGCTGGGCAATGGACATGGTGATGTTGCGGTGTGTGCAGGCCTTGAGTGCCTATTTGTCCAGGTGCCTATCTATCCGAGTGCCTAAATTCGGGTGCCTCTGTGTCTGAGTACCGTCCTAGCAGTTACCCTACAAACCTACCTAGGCGAATTGGTTTGTTTGCTCACATAGGTTACCGCCTGAGGCGCAATTTGTGCGCAGTATGTACAGGCAATCTTCCAAGATGAAGTCAGAAGATTTGAGATATCTCACATAATCCTCTGATCTGATCATATCTCACAGAATCCCCTGATGTTCTAAGATAAGGTCAGAAGATTATGTGAGAAATCTCAAACGAAGTAGATTCTTGGTTAGTTCAGTCTTACAGGGTGATCTATTGCAACCGAAGTAACAAAAGTCAGTAGTTGAAGCCACCCTTGGTTGTCGAACCTTTGGACAGCAAATATGACATAAAGAACGTTTGACTTTATTACATAAACTTACCTTAATATTTGAAACAGTGTCCGTTAACGTGATGTCCATTCTTAGCATCATAACATCGTTTGAGTAATAAGAAGGATTGTTTCTTCTTAAATAGATGGTGCTAGCATCCGATGATATATTGTAAAAAGAATAGCTAGGGTATTTCGGAGGATAGAAACAAGAAGGTGCTCCAGAACTGTAAGTGTTGTCTTCTGTTTGGGCATTTGGGGTTTGTTTGGGATTTGGGGGAGCCCAACAGCAGCTTCGAGCTTTGCAAACGGTCTCGTTGGCATTTTCTTCAGGATGACAATCCAGGCGCCAGTCGTTATCAATGGTGCTGCATTCATCTTTAGAATCCTGAACTTCAGTAGTCTTTTGTAATTTGGGGTTACTACCAGTGGCTTTATTCCGCTCTACCCTGACTTTCGTAGGTGGCTTACTGCAGCCCGAAGCGTCATCAGAGTAGAATTGTTGGTAGGCAAACTTTTCAAAGTCTCTCACGGCCTGAGATTTTCCACACTGGGCTGGCGATGCAGAGATGCTTACCACCACAATGCAAAGAGTGACAAAAATGAGCTTACATAAAGACTGCGTCAACATCTTCGTGCTCAGTTTGAACCGATGGGATGAACAGTCGTTTTAGTCAGGGTTAAACAGCTGCACTGGTGCTGAACCAATACGCTGAACAGCCAATTTAGCTGTGTTGTTGCAAGGTAAAACAACGATTGCACTAACACGAAGCAATATGATGAACAGTACTTCGCTACTGATGTTAGGGCTAAAAGAGCGACTCCACAGTACGAAGCTATATGATGAACAGTACTTCGCTACTGGTGTTAGGGTTAAAATAGCAACTCCACAGTACGAAGCAGTATGATGAACAGCCACCCCGCTCTTGCCAGGTACTGTCAACGAAAGACAATGGTAGATAAGTTTAGATCAAAATATTTATCGCTGGCTGCAGACAATAGATAATTTGTAAAGAGATTTCTTGAACTTGATAAACATATTATTACGATCGGTCCACAAGTAATTCACGCTATTTTCGCATGTTCAGTCATCATACTCCACTGCACAAATGAATGAATGACGAACGCAATCACAACTTTATATCTTTTTCTTTATCAGCATCGTGAGCGTCTTATCAGTGATCTATGAAGCATGCCACAAATTAAAAAAAAAAGTTTGTTCCTTTTATTGTGTTTATCGATCGTGGCGTTACTAAACGCAACACGCGGTTCAGTGCAACGGCGTGGAAAATCCCAAATTTAAACTTCCTCTTAAAGTAATTTGAGCTTCCTCTTTGTCCTAATCAGTATTCAATAATGCCGTAGTCGTAATAATTTAATCATTCTGGTCATTGTGCCAGCCTGTTGAATCAGTATTTGTCACAAGGAAGAATAATAATAAATTACTTGATCAACCCAACGTAACATGCGTGACAGTAAGCAAAAGAATATTTTGAATTAAAAACACAAAGTAAATTTAAAAGGTTAATTTTTACATTTTTCAACGACCCTTTAATAGTGACATTGACAAATGCATGGTTTATTACTATTACTGATTATAGTGTTTCTGCACAGTCGTATTGGCTGAGAAGACTATTGCAACGACTTTGTAGTCTGTCCGTCACTTTTTTTTAACTTCAGAACGGTACCAGATAAAAATGGCACGGTTTTCACCATTAGATTCATTGACCTCAGTCAAAAAACACGGCAAATTAAAATATCGTTGCTTCCTTGTAACTAATAGGCTTTCTCACCATAACTAAATGAAATAATAACATTTGGTCATCGCATTTAAACCCAAAGGACAACATGCAACCTTAAAAATAAAAGGATTTCGTTAACGACACACACTAGCTTCATTTAAAATAGTCTCGTCGCCACGTTGCAAGGACGAATAGGCTTACTCGCGATCCAAATTCTCCGTTATCTGTTACTTACGAAATTAAACCGGCAGGTAATAAAAATTAGGACAAAAATCACAATGCCATGGCAACATCAAGTTGCTAAGTCGCTGCTGGCTTCGTCTCTCCGAACTTTGCTCGCTACCACTGATCTATATATGCGGCACATTCGGGAATGTCAAACACTGTAACTGCGCGGGGAGACACACCGTTGCGTAAATGAATAAGCTTACTGTCCAATACAAGAGATTGTTGTTGCAGTGTGCGATAGAAGTGTTCCTCTAAACATATTCGGAATTGACGGAAGTGTACAGACCAGACCGGGATGTTTTGCAAGAGTTTCGTAAATTTTCAACAAAATAAAACCAACCAAAGAACAAAAGAATGAAATATAATGTTCGCCTGTTAATTCACTGTGTTCGTTTCTCGAGTAGTAAGACCTTACCTTATTGGTTCAACAAAATAGTGCAAGCTATAAGGTGCTAAATAGGCTTAAACCTGCATTTTGTGATAAAAGCATGAAACTCAATAAAGTAGAAGTTTGTACTAAGGTGAGTAAATTGAGTCGAGGCGACATGGCGATTTCGGCCTGGGGGAAGCCCTACAGCCTCTTCTCCATATAAAATTGCCAAAGTCCATATTTTTTATGATATAAGCTTGAAATGTGGTACACAGGTAGATTTTACCTAGTTGAGTAAAGTCGAGGAGACAATGTTTCTTAGGCTTTGTTGTGCTGTTACAAAATGAACTAAAAATGGCGAATGCGTGGTCCTATTAGTAGGGTGGCTAGAGGGTTGAATTGTTTACGTTCTGTGAAAAGCATGAATTTGGTTTGAATGCACATGAAGGGTAACTAGAAAAAAATAGCTATGATAGCAGGTTCAAAAACCCCCTGATGGGAAGGAAAGGGTGATTTATCCCCACGAAAATTTTTTTGGGGGGCTGTAACTCCTTAACCATTAACAAATTCAAGCATAATGTGAAGTAAAAACGTTCAGCATTCAAATCTGGACAAGAACGTTGATATCTTTTAGATAAAGCAACAATTAAACCCCAAAAACGATCGTAGTTCAAGTTTATCCCCTTATTCGCCTAATTTGCACGAGTGCTCCATTGTTCACTTGGTTGTTATAGTCACCATCGGTTTCTAAGTACTCTTCCGAGCTTTCTAATAAAATGAAATGGACATGCTTAGGCTTTTCTAAAAGGTGGGGATATATTCTTTCCATCAATTCTAATCGAAATTGTTTAGCTTAGGTAGGGACTGTTCTACGTCCATTTAAAGGTGAGGAGGTAATGGTGTAGCGGCGAAAGCGTATGGTGATTTTCGTTTTCAAAGTACTCTTGCAAGCTTATTAATAACCCGAAATGGACATGCTTGCAATATTCTGAAAGGTGGGGATCTATTCTTCCATCAGTCCTAATCGAAATTGTTTAGCTTAGATAGGAACTGTCCTATGCCCATTTTAAGATGAAGAGGTAATGGCGTAGAGCCGAAAATGTTTGGTGATTGTCGTTTTCAAAGTGCTCTTGCGAGCTTTCAAATTGCCTGAAATCAAATTGATTAGGATATTCTGAAAGGCTGGGATCACTCTTTCCATCAATCCTAACCGAAATAGGGAGGGAGCGTTCAGCTTAGGTAGGGACCGTTCTAAACTTGTTTAAAGGTGTAGCTGCAATTGGTAGCGGCTATAGTTTTTAATTTCCAAGTGCCATTGTAATGTTCGTATTTGTATTTGTATCTAAGCTAAACAATTTCGGTTAGGATTCGTTGAAAGTATAGATCCGTACCTTTCAGAATATCGTAAGCGTGTCCATTTCGGGCTATTGGAAGGATCGCAAAACCACTTTGAATTCGAAAATCACCAGACGCTTTCGCTGCTACCTCTTCACTTTTAAATGGGCGTAGGACGGTCCCTTTCAAAGTTAAACAATTTCGGTTAGGATTGATGGAAAAAAGAGATCCCCATTCAGAATATCCTAAGCATGTTTGTCCATTTCGGGCTATTACAGGGTTCGCAAAACACTTTGAATTTGAAAATCACCATACTTTTTCGCCACTACGCCATTACCTCTTCACCTTTAAACGGACGTAGGACGGTCCCTATCTAAGTTAAACTATTTTGTTTAGGCTTGATAGAAAAAATAGATCCCCACCTTTCAGAAAATTCTAAACATGTCCATTTCGGCCTATTAGAAAGCTCGCAAGACCACTTTGAAATCGAAGGTCACAATAACAACCAATTGAACAATGGAGGGAGGAGGTAAACTTGAAATACGATTTTGCTGTTCAATGGTTGCTTTAACTTAAAAAGACTTATATCACCTTTCTTGTCCCGAATTCAGAACATTTTCGCTTCATATTATGCTTTTGATTTGTTGATTGTTAAGGACTTAGTTTTAGTTCTTCAGCACAACAAAGCCCAAAAAAATTTTTTCCTCGACTTAATTTACTCAACTTGGTTAATATCCAAATTTTAAGAATTTATCACAAAAATAATGGATATGTGGAGCAGGGGTTGGACAGAGGGGAGGGCTAGGGCTACCCCAGGACGAAATCGCAATGCCTCCTCGATTCAATTTATTTAACTTGTTACAAGTTACCGCGGTACCAAATTTCATGCTTTTATCACAAAATACAGGTTCATATGTCTAACTGCCTGTACAAAATAAGTGAAAGGTGCTTTTCGAAACTTGGATATGTGTCACATAAAATCTTTTGCGTTCAACTACTGGCCCAAAATCGGAGTTCACTTGGTGTTGTATTTTTTTTCTTCTTTTCAATGTAAGGATTCATACCAATTCTGACGTGTTAAATACAACAGTGCATGTAGTTGTTGTGTATTTTTGTCTTCTCGCGTCATTTCTACTGAGCGTATTATGTTCATTTTTCTTCACCCAAGATAAGTATTCCCCGGCTAAAGTCCTGTAGGGTATTTTTTGGGAAACTAAAAAGAACAGGAAATAAGTTATGGCCCAAAACCGCTTAAGCTGAAGCAGCATTGTGTTTGTTGCGGAAGGCGTGTATTTGCGCACACTAGCTAATCAACGCTGATTATCGTTCGCTTTGCTCACTCAATCAGCGCATACCCAGGCTCCATGCACTTACATATACATATTTCCGCCGGAAATGAAGAAATACGGCTTTGTACGACAAAGTCCAAACCTACTGCTCTCCGGCTTTGCCATTTTTTTTCTGGGAGAGGGCAGAAAGTCGAATGCGAGTGTCCAGTGGCCAAGATTTCAATATTTAACCGAGTTTCGCTAACCCTTTAAGTCTAATCGTCCACAACGACAGAACCTTTAGCCATCGGTCAATGCCTCATTCAACGTGATCTGTCTTTATCCGACGTCACCTGGCACGACCCTGACCCGCCTCAGACTCCTATTATCTTTTTTTTTCGCGATTATGTATTATTTTTTTTTTTACTGTATTCTGGGTCGAGCATGTGTTCATGCATTTTCGTAGAAGAGTCGAAGAAGAACGATATGTGGTTCCATCTTTGAGAAGAGTGTTTGTTGCTGCATAGATGAATAAAGTGTTCGTTGAAGCCATCATTTTCCTTACAGGTTTTTTTTTATGGTAGCGTGTGTTTTCGGTTTATTGGTAACAATCATTCCGTTTCAATAATTCAATTCCCTCATTGGCAGTGCCTTGCCGCTAATCCTCATTCCGAGTGGCTTATTCCTCTATAAGTTTAATATTAACAGTTCCATTTACCTGAAGCATTCTTTTATCCATTAAAAGTAAAATGTTGATTTTCTATATGTTGATATATTATTGTCCAGTTAGACGTTTATCCATTATACGCTATTCCGTTTTAGATCATTATCCGTTACGCGATATTCCGTTTAGATGATTTCCAGATTTGTTTTTTTAGGCAGATATTAGAAAATTATCCCATTAGACGATTTTCGAGTCAGACTTTCGACCGACGCCCCGTTGTGGGATATAATTCACATCATTCTATATACGAGGGCGGCTAGAAGGCTGAATTATTACCTTGAAAAGGATGCACATGAAGGGTCACCGGACAAAAAAATTGCTATGATAGCTAGTTCAAACCCCCCCCCCCCCCCCCCCCTCCAGGGAAAGGCAGGTCCAGAAAATAAACCGGTTTTTTGGCTATACTCTTTAACCATCAACAGATCAAAAGCGTAATGTGAATTGGAAACGTTCAGTGCACAACAACGCCATTGCGTCAGGGTCTTATATCTTGAAGCATAGTTGGGCACATTTCCGGTACTTGGGGGAAAATAATAATGCGGTACAAAAGCTTAAATTGTGTTGAAATCGTGAACAATGACCCACCTCACAAAAATTAACTCGTGTAGGAATGCCAGCTAAGCTGTTTTCAATGCAAAATCTGACCCTCAATAACGTTGTAAATGTGTTACTACTAACTAGCTACTTAGCCAGCTAGTCCACTCATCCCCATGTTAATTTCCATAGGGTGATTATTCATCGATACTGAGATAACGGGAAGGCTTTCACTTATGAAATTGGACGAATGGGTGCAGTACAATACAAACTGCGTACCTTTTATAGTTTGGAGCCTGGGGGCGTAACGGGAATGGCGTGGGTGGGCGCGTAAGTACGAAAATATTGTTATAACCATTGTTA
>JAHWFP010187609.1:0-23895 GCA_023313725.1 Lithobius niger | reverse complement strand
AAAATGTTGGCCGAAGTCATGATGCTTACGGTCTTCTGCATCATGGTGTTCGCCCTTTTCGCTCTACAAATCTACATGGGTCAACTAAGGAACAAATGCGTTGCACTTACAGATTTTAGCAACATGACAGCCGAACGATATTACAAGTAAGTCAAAGCCGCAATACTGAAATCATGCTAATTTTTATTGGATCACTTGGCGGCGTGCCGCGCAGGAAATCAACGTGTGTGCTTACAGTGTAGCGGAATTTCAAAAGAGGGACGGAGTTTTGATTTACTGTAGATAATTTTTAACAAACTAGTGTGTGTATATTCCCTTGTATATTCAGTGTAAATTTCAGCTTCACTCTTGGCCACCCTCTCCATATTTCTGGTACTGTCTCTCGGACTAAACTACGCTTTCACTTTTTCACGGAAATGGTTGTTCAACCCTGGAACTCCCTCCCTCAATATGTTGTTTGCGCTCCTTCACTCAACGCTTTCAAATCACGCTATGACGCTCTAGTTGCTTAACTTCTTTTTTTTTTCGGGGGGGGGGGTTGCTACGTGCACCGTCAATCTCTATTTGTATTTCTGTATGTCGTGCCTTTAGATCTACACTTTGCCACTTGGGTTGTTAACCTAAAGTGGCACTATCACCGATTGGAAGTCTACAGAATCTGGCAACATCTAGCACTATCTAGTACTATCTAGCACTTGCTTGCACCAAGCGAAGGAATGCACAACAGCATTTCTTTTAACGAAACAAACAAGCCACGACCTCCTTAACTACTAAGTGAAAATTTGGTCCGTCCTCGTGCACCTGGGAGCAAGCTGTAAAGGTTAGCGATATAACTGTCGCCAGATGGCGCCACGGTATTTTCGTTCGCTATTCAGTCGATGATAGGGCTGCTTAATGAGGGCTGTGCTGTGAAGAGTTTAAACATTAAACGTAGCCAAGTAAAATAATAGAGCACAACGTTTCGGAGGAAAATGCACACCGTTATCAAATGTGGATATCACCTCAAAGGCACCGTAAAAAAAAAAGAACAAACAACAATCATATTGTGGCATACACTCCTAATAAAATTAAAATTAAAACAAGAACCTATGCGTTGCTGGCCGAAACAGCAAATGCAGTGGTAAAGGCCAGCAAGACAACCTCTTGGCAACTTAACATGATCTAGTTCTGTCTAGTCCTTACTTTCAACAAGCGAAGGAACACACAAATAAATTTCTTTTTATGAAAAAAACAAGCCACGTGACTCCTTAATTATTGAGTGTAAAGTTGGTGCGGCCGCGTGCACCAAGGAGAAAGCGGTAAAGTTAAGCCTAACGACATCATGGGCGCATGTTTCCAGCAATCGACCGTTTTGAAACGCAGATTTGAACCGTTAGAGGGGCGCCATCTAGGGACAGTGATATCATCAACCGTGACCGCTTGCTTCCTGGTGCACGTGGACGCGCCGACTGTACACTCAATAATTAAAGAGACACGTTGCTTGTTTGTTGTGCAAAAAGACATTTCTTTGCGCATTTCTTAGTTGTTGAAATCCAGTGCTACACAGAACTAAATAATGGTAGACGTCTCTAGATGATACAGCCTTTCATCCGGTGAATCTTCGTTGAATAGGCACCTTTAAGTATATAAAGTGTTGTTACCAACGTACGTTTTCGTGACATTGGTGTACCTTGTGTTTAGTTTCTCTCCGTGCGTTCTTCCCTGATAATGGGGGCGAGGAGAAAGCACCCCTTTTTGCCGATCTTGAAATTCAAAGGTTGTTGGTTTGATCCCGGCTGGCACAGTCTGCTTTCACAGGATACAAAGAACATAAGTTTGCGAATGCAATTAGGTAACTGGGAACAACACATTAGTAGTTGCTGAAGTAATTTTTAATGCAGACTGTGTAATTTGTTAATGTTTACTTGTTTGCGTATATTTATTAAAATAGTTAATATGTCCAAATTTCTCTTTCAGTTACACGCAATCTAAAGAAAACTGGGATACTGAAGATGGAAAATACGTCGTCTGTGGAAATAGTAGTGGCACATTGTAAGTAACATAGTAACTAAGAAATAAATATGCATAGAGCTAAGTATATAGTACATTATTATGCGTATAGTAGATATAGATATATACGTCGATGGATATACATACTAGATATACACGTAAGAACTGCAGTAAGAACTGCAGTTTATATCCCATAAATTTAGAACATAAACATACATATTACATTAGGGAAAAGACGGTATCTAACAAGACGACAGTGACATAAATTAAACTAAAGACGAATTTTCGTGAATACTTCGAAAAGATAAGGTCTCAATAAAATAAATACTGCCGTTTGGGTTTAAAAAATGCAGTTTGAAAGTGCAGTTTTATGGGACATAAACTGCAGTTCTTACTTTGTAGACAAAACGGCCGTATTCTAAAATGTTCTTTTCTGCATAACGGTGCAGTTCGAGATAAAAACTGTACTTTATGAAACTGCAGTGAACTTTATTTTTTAAATGTAGTTTATGGCAGCATAATTATTAAAAAAAAACAGTATGCCAAAAACATGCTATCATTGTGAATTGGTTATTTTGCGTACAGTCTGTCACTTTAACTAGGTCCTCATATGGAAACCTCACTAACGAATTAGACAACTCAATTATTCGTTAACAATTCGTTAACGATTAACACGTATCTCCAAAATAAGTAATAGTTATTGGTGAGAAACTCACGGTTATCGATTTTTAACCCACGGCTGCGAGAAGCCCCTCGACATGTTTGCATAGTCTCGCCGGCCAGATCATCGCAGCCGTGGGTTAAAATTCGATAACCGTGAGATTCTCATCAATAAATAATTTATACCACGGTTGGGACGTCAAGCTAACTCGTATTTAATTAAAACGTGTTTGTGTTTTTGGAAAATTGCTTCAGTCAGTATCTCGATACGAATGAAGGTCATCCCACTTTGGTTTGTGGAGCGGGAAAGTGTGTGATAGACGGACGAGTCCTTTGGCTGAACTGTGTGGTGGGAGGGGAGGGAGTTAGACAGGTGATTCGGTGGCAAGGTCGCTGGAAGCTCGCTCGTGTTTATCGATGCTTTTGGAGCGAATAATTCGATATGTGAAACAGGAGGGATAAAATGACATTGCTGTACATTCGGGATAAGTAAGTAATTCATTTTGTGCGTTTGTAGTTTGAGAATTGTTTCAAAATTACGGCAATAGACTAATAGATGTATCGGTATGACTGAAGGTCATTCCATTTTAGTTTGTGGAGGTGGAGGGGGAGTTAGACAGAGTCAATAAACTTAGGTATGGGCCAGACATGTGAGAGTTAGCAGGTATAAGATCTGATTCGGGACATCCTGGGAAGTTAAGTAATTCCTTTTGTACGTTTTTATTGCGTTACGTTTTTGGACGCTGTATTTGGTTGTTGGTGTGTGCGTTCCCGGTCGCGTGATCCGGAAGTGTCAAAAGTGTGGGTTATCGGCAAAGGTGTGGGATAACTTGATAACCCACAATTTTTGCGATGACGCACACTTCCGCTCACGGTTAACGGGGTTTAACATACGGAAATTTAGCATGGCGTTGAGTTAGCGTGACGTCACAGCCGTGGTATAACAGCTGCTAAGGATTCCCATCAAGCTATTTCGCAGTTCGAAGCATGATATCAAACGCCAAATTCTTACTGCACGTTTACGCAACTACTCGCTTTTGCATTCTTGCAGCTAGAATCTGGAAAACATCTGAAATTCCAACATGAGGGCGTTTTTCTTTGCCGGTTTGCAACGAAAATAGTCAATAATGTGAGTTTAGAAGCGACTGGGACATTTGTTTCGTCAAGAAGAATTCTTTATCTTATTGTCACGGATTATAAGACTGCTAGCATTGACTCAGACGATGTCGTATTTAGCTAATCCATTCAGCGTTGTTACCATGGCAATGTCACCTTTGCCATCACGATTAAATTCTGTCTGAGAGAATGCAAAGGCGAGTCGTTGCGTAAACGCGCCGTTACCTCCTAACTTAATCCCGGCGAGTCAAAGGTCAAACGAATTTTCAGCCTTTACTATCCCAGTATTATGTTTCCTGAAATGCCTGAAAACAGCCAGACTGATCTACCCTTCCTGTAAAAGACAAAGGTATCTTGTGGTACTGTGGTCGCCATGCTCGTATGTATCTTAATGAATTTAGAATTTGTCTTTAATTATTGTTCTTAAAGTGAAGCAATGCTGGGCTTCAATTTAAAACAATTAAATGGAGTTATTTGTTTTAAATTTTGAGAACATTTTTGCATAGAGTATTACAATGATGTTTGTGCATTTAACGATGGTTTTGAGAAGTGTGATAGACTTTAAATTTCTTGCATTAACTCTAACGTTGACATTGCTCACGTTTTCAAATCATGTTTTGTGAGACAAGATCGTTCATAAGATAAATAACCAATTGCCTTCTTTAATTAACCAATTGATAAAAAGTACAACTTACGCCAAGCCAAAAAAGTCCACGCTTCAATACTGAAACCTGGTGAATTTTCTACTGTTTTTACTAACAGTCTCCTCAGGCGATGGTCTGGAGAACTGCTCGAACTTGTACTCCTGTCCATCCAACGCACTTTTCGTCTGTTCACATTTAAATTTCCTACAAGTCTGCTGCCTCGCAAGTGGGCCTTTGGTCAGCATTCCTGGTTGTTGTGGATGCTTGCCTGCTGACTGTCTCTGCTACTCTGGTTGCTCTCTTCCAAAGTTGAGTTTTTTTTTGGCGGAAACTCATGCCAATTGATGTCAAACTTCTCACTCAGTTCAGGTGTCACGATTTTCACTATCTGTTTGAATGCCGGTTCCCCTACATTCATCAATTGGCATGAGTTTCTTCCAAAAAGTCAATGAAAGAGAGCACCAAGAGTGGCAGAGACAGTGAGCAGGAAAGCATCCACAACAACCGGTAATGCTGACCGAAGGCCCACTGTGAGGCAGCGGGACTTGTAGGAAATTCAAACATGAGCTGACGAAAAGGTCGTTGGAAGGAGAGGAGTAGAAGTTCGAGCTGTTCCCCCAGAGCAGTTCCCCAGACCATCGCCAGAGGAAGAAGACTGTTAGTAAAAACAGTCGAAAATCCGCCAGTTTTTGGCCCTGAAACGTGGACTGTTTAGTTGGGCGTAAGTTGTACTTTTTATCATGAACAACAACCAAAGTAATAGGACCTAATTATCGGTTTTTTCACAATTAACCAATTCTCTTCATTAAACCTTTAGAAAGAAACTTTATTTTATCAGCTTTTAAAAGTATTCAAACTTAATTTTAAAGTGCGTAAACCTGAAGTTTTGAACTACTATTACCAGGTTTGAAATGCAGTTCGCCATTAAACTGCAATTTTTTTAAGTATAAGGCATCGGCAATTACATTTGTATCATTTCTAGGTCAGCTTCGCAGCAGCAGTTTCGATGTTAAAATTGTAGCTTTCAGCTGATTTAATGGGCATTAAAGGAATTAGGGTTTACATTCTTGGATTCGGTGGATTAACACGTAACCTTGAATCTAACGTTTTTGAAATAGTAATTTGTTACAACTTTTCAGCTGTACTGTATTGCTTGCCTAAATTAGGCTAAATTTATCAAAGTATGGGTGTAAATACCCCAATGTTTCGACGTGTCCCCTTTCATTTCCTTCCTTCCTTGGATTTAACAGCTTTGATTGGTCTGACTGATGGTGAGGCAGCCATCGTTACTAGCTAAATGTTCCATTTTCAACGCAAGGTAAAATCATTGAGCGAAATAATACGTATTCACTTTCGTACAATACGTCAAAATTTCTTCTTCTTACAATGTGCAGTTAAAAAATCAATCGATCTTGCAGGTTTCATTGAAGACTTGAAAACATCGTTTACTAAAACTGCAATGCACTCGTCTGTTAGGTCACCTACACAGCAAGTGAAGTTGAATAAAAGTTTGACGAAAACACAGTTCCAATCTTAAAAAAAAACAGACATTATTGTTGAGACTGCAAGAACTGCAGTTTAATTCAAAACTGCACTTCTGCAACAAAAGCGGAAACTTCCACATAAATATAAGGTAGCACACTAAGCCAACCTCCACCCCTCAGGCGGGGGGGGGGGCCAATTCAAGTATTACGTCATCAAGAAATTAGCCATTTTCAACCCTACTCCCCCTCTCGTCATCAATCGTCATCAATTGAGTCACCCCTCCCCTCCAATATTACGTTATTTCTAACTTTACTCCCTCCCGACAAGAAGAATGGTTTTCACTGTATATCCACAGTTTTTTCTGAGGACTTTTTTTTTTGCACGTATTTCCACCCCTTTTACTGGGATAACGGTACTCCCCTCCTTCCTGATGACGTAATATTTGAATGCCCATAACTCTTTAATGCCCAGCGTCCCTTTAAATGGACGGCTACTGAACGGCAAAAAACGCGCAACGCGAGCTTTGTGATGGGTCTCTGAGGACCCGAGCAAATCGAGCAGCAACAGCCCAGTGGCCAGTATCCTCGTCTCCAAACCAAGTCAATGCCGGTTCGAATTCCACTACCTACCTAAGTAACATGCTCTAAAAAAATCCATCCAGTTTGGCAGCAAAGGGTTATTTTAAATTCTAGTAACATGACCCATATACAAACTGACGAACCCGTTTTGCTTCATTTCAGAAAAGTTGATATTTTTTCAGGATTTGTCATTTTGACAGCACTGAAAAAATATGTTTGTAGTTCTCTTATTTGTTCCCTTCCTTTTTTCAGACCTTGCAATAATGAGACTCACATATGTCTGACGGATATTGGCGATAATCCGAACAACGGTTATACGAGTTTCGACAACTTTGGTGCTGCGATGCTGACAACCTTTCAGCTTATCACTCTGGATTTCTGGGAAGATGTTTATAACAACGTAAGAAATTGTTTGTTTTTTTTTAATTTATGGTTATTTTGTTTTGAAGTCACTATTCTGTGGAATTTAAACGGTAAGTCTTAAATTTCTAACCGCAACCTATCACTTTCATACAACAAGTGAACCCAGGGATTGATACCTCAAAAAAGAAAAGAGCGAGGGAAATAAGGCTTAGTTATCAACACAAACAACCAGCGATCTTGTGACAATCGAGTCGAGTCTTAAAGCTCAAATTACCATCCCACAAAACTACTTTTGGTCCAACAAGCTGGTGTTGTGAAACGAATTAGGCCTTGGATCAAGAATGGAATTGTCGACCCAACTCATCACAGCTAGGATTATCGACATGAAAGGAACCAGACCATTTGGAGGATTACAAAAGGTGCATGCTTAGGGCATTGCGCAATGAACCAATAATCCCGCGTGTTAATGCAACGCAACCATGCGTAGATGCGTGGGATGCTGGATACCACGGCGCAAATGGGGCTGCACGAGGAGATAATAGCCACAGGTTCCTATCATTCATTACAGAAACTTGTGGTCATCGTGTCGGTATTGCCAATAAACAAACATTTTTCCCAGAAAAAGTTTATACCGGTGCAATTAAAGTAAATGGAAAACTGTTGGTGATGAACACTGATAAATTTGTGTAAAATGTTACTTTTGTAACCAATCTTGATTTCTTTTAGATCACATCTTAATTGTTTCTCGATTTCCATCATAATCCAACCAATTTGTTTCAAGTTCATGGATTATTCTTCGATCCATGAACTTACCCATGGCTTACCCTAAACTTGCGTCCATGAGAGACTGACTCCAGGGGTTTCAAAGAATATCAGTTAAAGTACCTGATAAAATATCAATCAAATATAAAAAACGATTTGTTGTTTAGAATATAATTGCCTAACTTCGGTTGCGTTGCAACATATTGTACGTGGTGGCATATTTTCAACCTTTTTTTTCATTAAAATTGGTAAAGTTCATTGGTTGCATATCAGATACAAAACATGCATGAAATTCAAAATTTATACAATATTGATGCCTCTTAGTAGGCCATGAACCACACGGCATGAACATAAACGCAATTTAATTTTCGGAAAAATTCCACATATTTTTCTTGGTGACCTTAGATGACCAAGGAAAATATGTGGGATTTTTCCGAAAATTAAATTGCTTTTATGTACATGGCTTGTGGTTCATTGCCTACCAGGAGGCAACGATATTGTACATCCTCTCCGTTACCACAAAATAATTTGAGATTTGCATGAAATTAGGTTGGACACAGCATTGCAGAAAATCTGTGGCTTATGACACCGGCTGCTGAACAATCAGTGTTTCCTCACACGAAAATACTCGAGTTTATGTATGCGTCACACCATTAGTTTTCGTTACGGAAACTACATTTTTGGTTGAGAGTAAAACAACAAACCAATTTTAAGACTTACTTACCTTCTAATTTTCTAGCTTGCCCAGTACAAATGTATGGAACACCCGCACGTTCAGGGATGCCCCATCAGGGTGTTCATTGTATTCGGTTGGATATGGGCCCTGGCGTGAGGATCTCAGCTCCTTTACTGCTCACTCACATGAGTCCATACATGCATTCAAACTGAAAATCCACAAAAAGCCACAATCCGCGGGTAAAAAAACAAAGAAAAACTGTGCTCAGAATGTGCACGGGCCCTAAGCGCACCAGTTCCACCATAGTATACAGTTCTTGAGTGTTGTGCTACTGTTGTTATCTGTGCTTAGGAACAAAATTATTCGTAATTACATTTTCATTAGACTATAATTTCTTGATTTCCAGGTTATCTACACAGGTGGACCTTTCAATATAATCTTCTTCATTTTCGTTGTCTTCTTCGGGTCTTTCTATCTTGTCAACCTTATGCTGGCTGTTGTTGCCATGTCATATGAAGAAGAAGTAGAGTCCTCACAAACAGTAAGTTATAAAATATTTAATAGTAACAACCACTATGAATATATAGGCTAATACATAGGGCACATAATGGTTTACCATGAACTTACAAACTGATCTTTTTTTTTCAGGAAACCAAAACTGAACTATCATTTGAAGACGCAGAGACGCAGCTAACACCAAAGAAACCGAAAAAGAAACGAATCATCACGAGACGGGGAGCGATTACTCTCACGGAACCCGTAAGCGACACAGAATCACCCGATTTACCCCAAAGACCAACGACCCAAGCACAAAGACCGATGACCCAAGCACAAAGACCGAAGACTCAAGCACAACAGCAACTACCCATGACGCCATTACGTAACCCTCTTAGACCGGAGGCTTCGCAGATTGCAGAGGATCGCTACCGATTTGTGGCGGGAAATAGAACAACAACGAGCCAATCAGAACCGGCTGGTGTTCCATTTTCTCGTTACAAGAATACCATTAACAAAAATACCGTGAACAACAGGAAGTCCAGACTACATAGACCTGTGCCTGCACGTGCTGTTGTTCAAGCACGTTCCATTATTCTTTGTGAGTGTGGCATGGAGGGGTGTGATCAGTCCGCATCTCCATGTACTTATGGTGTCGGCATACCATGCATCAATGAAACTCCGCCAACAACTCATGGACAAGTTACCAAAGGTGTTGGTGAACCTCCGGTGCCTCAACCACATCCCCCACCAAATCCACCAAATGAAAATAACGAAAACGACAACTCGCAGGACAGTGATAATAATACTGTCAATATGCCCGCGCCCGGCTTTGTAAGTCTTTCTCCTTATTATGTACTAACTGTCTTTTGCCTTTCTAACTCTTTCAGCGGAGGGGTAGACACACACGCAAGTGAAAAGAGCTAAACCCAAAGACGAAAATCAAGTTAAAACAATAAAACTCGCTCCTCTCAGCGATGGAAAAACCACAAGTTCATCAATGGGAACACATGAGTCCATCACTGACAGGAGTGAATTTTATTGTTTTAACCTCAACAACCACAAAATAATTGAAGTCTTACGAAAAGTGAGCTTCGCAGGGGTTCCAATAAAAAGGAATCCCAGCACCACTACAAAAGTGAACTAAATTATTAATGCACGGGAGGGGTGGTAGGAGGCTCCATCTCTTGACGTCAAGTGGCAAATGTTTAAAACTGCCAAGGTATCCAAAGTCTATGAACGGATGGCCTTGCCGTGTAAAGCTACTTGATTTGATGAAGAAGGTATTGAAAGAAGTACTGAGGAAGGGACCGCTAAGACAGCCTTCTACAGTTGGGGCTCTAGCAAAGCACAACCATATGGTTGCCCTCTTGTTGGTGTTGCCAACTACTTCCGGTCGATCATGTGCTTGTAGACTGCCGCCATCCTGATGTTTGTTCGCCATTTCCACTTCAGCGAGACTTAGCATTCACGGTGGCTATGAGTCTGTTCTCCTGTCCAGCATTTTTAATTTTTGCAGGGGGGAAGGGATACAGATGTATGGTAAGATATTTAGATTTGGGGTTTGTTTAATATCTCAGTAATTATGTAATGTCTGGCGCAGTAGCAACTCGGAGCACTTAACTGTGACAGAGCTTTGGTGCTTATGACCTAGCTGTCTACGCACCAAAGAGTCTATACACACGTTTTATTTCAAACAACTTACCCCATTTTCGAACTGGTCAACCATTTCATCACCAGATCAAGCATACGTACTTAGCCACTCATCAAATGAATAGTTCGAATTCGGGTTACATTACTCATAGGAAATGAAAGTGTATAAACTGGCTTACTGTATGCGTTATTTCTAGTGTATGTATTTTGCTGAAGGTTCATTTCCGACTAAGGTCTAAATCATTTATAGCGATTTCTGCACATTTATTTACATGGGATAAAAAAAACACCTCTTCAGAATACATTCTGGCATAGAAGGAATTAATTATTACTTACCTCAGATATTTGCGTGTACAAGTACATCAGAACCACTCAGGTTGAATGTATCACCATTAGCAGTTTTGATGCCACTAATTTCTCACAGTACGTGGACCCGGCCTTTTGTGGTCAACAGGTATGGGCGTAAACAACTTGCCCTTGCAAGTCAATGGCCAACATATAAATTTCCATCCATGTATTACGGATTAATAAGTAGCCCTAAGGGACCACAGAATCAGTGTTTAATCTAACTCAAGTTTTGAACACTTTCAGTGGCAACTTATCAAGAGACTGACTGTGAAACACTGAAAATTGGGGAAAAGATTGTTTACCCCATGTATCGTACGGCTGTCTGTGGGTTAACAATCCCTTGAATGCCACAGCGTACTTTATAAGCGATAGTTTTTTTTTTAAGTTCCATGTGTGCATATGTCGGCAACACGATTTGATCTCGCGTCCTCTTGGTTCGGAAATCAAGGGTCTTACCTCGCTTCTGTCAGATTCCTAGGGAATCGTCATGAAACTTGCTTTTCGTCCTTGGACTTAGTTTTGTGCGTTTTCGTGTGGGAGTACTTCCCTGGCACTAAAGGGTGTTCAACTCCAAGATACCGAATGTACAATTTGTAGCTGCTGTTAGCACTTCTAACTAAAATCTGTAACAGCCTAGAAGTTGGAGGTTACCAGTTTTAGTTAGAAGTAAGACTTTGTGTACTGACGTTAGTTGGAAGTAGGAATGGTACAGTTCCTACCATACCATTCCTACAGCTATAAGAATTCGTCTGTTACAAAGTTAGTTAGAAATAGGTAGGGGTTTAGGCGACTTAGAAATTAGGTATTAGATTGTTTTCGAATTTAGTTAGAACTAATAGTGGTCATCGTGGCTGAGCGGTGAGAGAGCTCATCCTAGTTGTTAGAGGTTTGTGGATCTGGTCGAACCCCTGGAAAGGGGGCCGTGGCAAAGTCCACGCCAGGACTGCCGGCCAGGGTAGCGTGAGAGGCGACCGTGCTCCTTCAGCATCGATGGGAACTTATTCTGCCCAATTCTGGACAATCATTCGCCCCCAACGATGATCGTAGGTTTCCCGGTTCAAGTCCCCGGGTTGCTCCCTCCCTTTACCGGACATTTCTTCTGCTCATAAAGTCTTGTAATGTTCAAAATTAAGCCGGTTCAGAATACAAGCATTAAATTGCTTCGGTTGACTCAAGGCTCAAATTGAAATTAATTTAAGCAAAAATTTAGGCTATTTTAGGTTAAAGTTAGATTGTAGGAGTTACCAGCTGAGAGAAAACAAACACGAAGTGGCCTTCAAGCATGAAAGCGCGTTCATTGTATTCCTGCTCTTAAAGAAGTCAGTTAAATAGAAGTAAGCTTTAGAATTAACTTAGGTGTAAGTTATTACCTACCCCAAAACAGAAGTTGTTAGGGATTCCCGCCAAGCTTTTCGGCCGTGTGAAGTAGTGTTATTAAACGCCAAGCTCTTTCGCCAAGCTAATCCCACCGAGTAATAGTTCGAAGGTTAAATGAAATATATGAAAATTGCTTACTGCGCAATATTCAATTATTTCATTTAAATTTTGACGTCTTTGTCGGTGGGATTAACTTGGCGAAAGAGCTTGTCGTTTGATATCACGACTTCACACGGCCGAAAAGCTTGGCGGGAATCCTTAACAAGTTTTGTTTTGGGATAGATATCAGATCTTTTGGTCCAAATTGATGAAATCCATGTTTTTTTCTAAGCAATTATGAGATAGAAGCACCAATCTAGTTTTCTGGTCCATATGGTGATGTTAGATTTTACGTAAGAACAAAAAACGAATGCAATGCTAAATTAGTGACCCTAATGTTTCAATGGCTTTCTCCTGCTGCAGGTGTCAAGGGACTCGGCGATATCAACAGGCACTAACACTTACCAAAGAGCCTTGAGTGAATTGTACAGATCGGCACCTGATGTCCTTTACGATGAACGAAAACCCCAAGTTCAAGTTCTCGTTTTGGATGGTAAGCTCCTGTTCTTCGTTTGTTGTTTATCTTACGTGTTTTTCTTACGTAGGTTCGTGACTCTTGTTGGGATCTCAAAGCAAATAAGTGCGAGTACTAAGTCTTCCATTTCTTACAGATAATCTCCCAGATCGCAACTGTTCTTGCTGCTCAAAGTGCTGTTGTCAGTACACCTTGTGGCTTCGCTTGCAGAAGCTTACCAACAGCATCGTAAGCGATCCACTGGTCGAGCTCTTCATCACGGCCTGTATCGTCGTCAATACAGTTTTCCTAGCCATCGAACATCATGGCATGAGTCCCTCACTAAAAGAAGTCCTCAGTGTGGGCAACAAGGTTTGTACATTTTTAAATTGTTTGTGGAATAATATGTTCAAACTTACGTCACAACACCCGGCTGAATGTTACGGTGCAGTGAAACAAAATTCTTTTTGGCACTTCACAATAGCTGGGCTCATGTCATGCTCTCACACCAAATAAATACGCCAATTAAATGAACAATTCGTTTTTGTCAAACAAAATTAGGGCAACATTTAACATCGAAAATAGAAATTAGGCCCATATCTAACGTCTACATTACTGAGCAAGAAAAATTTTTTTTACAATTATGGTAAAAGTTCTCTAATAAACATCATAAAAGATATTTTAAACCAGTCAAATAATATTTTTTTCGGTTTATTTTCCGCCTCTTAAACAATGTTAAACTTGAAAGCCCTTATGGTAACATCTCTAAAATTCCATAAAAAAAGTTTTTTTTTTTTTTTTTGCATTTGTTCCTACTCAATACATTAATTTGTTTAAAGCTTGCAACATTCAATAATTCGGCTCTAGAGGTAGCTACCTCCCCTTCAAATAGTGTTGTGACAGTAGCACACGTGCATCGAGCGTCACATTTGCACACGCAGAATAAACTGCACATCGAGTGCACACCTGGAGTTTCGTTCTTCGAACATTCTGGCAGTTCTGTGATCTTCTGCAGGAATCCGAGCCATGTTGGCAAACCTGGGAATGAACACGCTGAAGAAGTTGCGAAAGGAACCCTTTATGGTCCTCTCGTAAGGGATCTCACACTTGTTCCCTCACATCCCTTTCCAACTCTTCGTCTGAAGTTACATGCTGCTTGGCAAGCCATGTGGGGAAAAAAAGGCAATAAGTTGCAGGCTATAAAAGGTATTGTCCAGGTTTTGCACTCAGCTTGTCGCCGCAGCGGCCGAGAGGTGGTGTTGTTAATTTTGATAACCCACATTTTTTCGATAATCTACCACTTTTTTCGGGGTATACACAACCCCTACTCCACCATGTGGCAGCTCCACCACGTGGCATATGATGACCGTCTTTTCATTACTACACACAACACAAAATTTAACTAGCACACCCCGTGCACTAAAAAGACAGCGTAAATAGGCATCGGTCACACCAACCGAACACGAATCGGTCACATCAGCCTCTTCCTTTCCTCTCAACCTCTTGTTTCCTTTTGAGAGGAGAATGTCGCCATCTTGATGGTGTTCGTCGCCGTTCCATTTTCTACGCTGAGGTTGATGCTACTGACCTAGCTGTCCACGCACCATTAAGCGTTAATTCCCCACCCCATTTTCTACGGGTCAATTGGGTGATGAGTCTGTCCTCCAGTTGGGTTTTTTGGTTTTTTTTTTTTTTTTTTGCATGAGGTGTTTGATAAGATGTAGATTTGGGGTTTGTTTAACATCTCTGTAATCTGTGGCACAGTGGCAGCGCACTGTGACTGGGATTGGTGCTAATTACCTAGCAGTCGATGCACCATTAAGTAATAGATATCCGTGAGAAATAGGCGGCTAAACGGCGATAATTGCTCATTTGCAAGAAACTGGGCAGTACAATGTCAAGGGGATACGGGAACTCTCACGAGCACCTAGCGCGAGTGAATTCCCCCAATCCCCAAGACATTGAACTGCCCCATTTCGAGCAGTGAGATATTATCGCCAGTTAACCGCCTTTTTCTCGCGGATGTATGTTTCAATGGTAAGGTGTGACGTCAAGCTAACACATCGACTTATTGGAGTTAAAAAAATATTTCTAAATTTTGTCTGTAAATTATAATGTATTTAAGAATTTTTACATACGACTGATGTTAAAATATAGTTGGAATAAGATTTTTGTATGACATGCGCTATGGAATTAGGTGATTAGATTTTTAGGTCTATTTCAAATTGTCAGTAGCCTAGTTTTCATACCATTGGGACAAAAGGTTGCCGGATTAGGCTTAGAGTTTGTGCAGTCAACGTAGTATGAGACAAGCCTTTTTTTCTTACGTGTTCGTCCGGCAATTAATGTCAATAGTCGCAAATATGCCTATTTACGCTGTCTTTGTAGTGGGGTGTGTGCTAGTTGAAATTTGTGTTGTGTAGTAATGAAAATTCGGTCATTATATGTCACGTGGTGGAGCTCCACATACTGGAGTAGAGGTTGTGTAGTAGGGGTTGTGTATAGCAACGGAGTGTTAGATTATCGAAAAAGTGTGGGTTATCAAAATTAACCCACGATGACGTGTGTGGGCTTTCAGATTAACCGTATATAACGACTACACTTTTAGATTGGGGATGTGTTAGTGTGGTGTCACCACCGTGCATTAAGCTTCAATCCCCTTCCCCCCCCCCCCCCTCTGTGATTTTATATCGAGTCTCGCTCGAGCGTTCTATTTTAAGTCCAAGCAGTTGCTGTTGGTATTATGTCCAAAAGGAACTTATAAAAGTGGCCTACAGGGCACTCCCATCGACGTCCGGGAGCTGAACTTCTCATCCATTGAAAGATTGCGAGCAGGATGAGGTCGTTTCGGCCCTATAAGATATCTAATCATTCATTTACCAGATGAGTTCCCAATCAGGAATTGTTCGTATCCGTGTCTATTAACATTTGAATTATTCCGTTATCTACTTCAGTAATGTCTACCTTACCATGGATGTTCCAATTCTTGTATAACTCAGTACCTTGGGCACTTCATTGTTTTGATGCTACTGATAGCGAGTTAAAAAGAAAATTTTAGTATACATAAATTCATATTGAAAGCTTTGTCAATAAAATAATTTGCTCCTGATAGCAACGGACGAATTACAAGTGCATAAATAGACGCAGTAATTTAATTTTAACTGCGACATATCTCTGTCTTGGTCACCTATGAATAATGAGTCACAAAACGGGCAAAAGAGCCATCACAATAGCAAATAATTACAATAAAACAACTGAAATACACAATTAAAAAATCATATTATGATGAAGGACGAATTAGCAAGCTGCCATCTTAGAAAAGCCGATCAGGCGACCACTAATCAGCTTTTCTAAGATGGCGGATCGCCGCTCCGTCCTTCACCATATTGTGGTCTTTTAAATATGTTTGTCAGTTGTTGTAAGTATTCACTATTGTGATAGCTCTTTTACCTATGTTTTTATTTGTTATTCATCCGTGTACGGTATTTTATTGCAGATGACCAAGACAGGGATATACCGTGCCAAAAATTAAAACTGTCTATTTTTGAACTCGTGGTTCGTCCGTTGCTATCAGGAACAAATAATTTTATTGACGTCCCCGCTAACCAAAAAATAATCGATGATTATACATCGAAGGCTTCTTCTGTTATCAAAACTTCAAATTCCTCATATATACACATTTCATTAATTCGTTTCCGTCATTTGCTTTCAGGTTTTTACCACTATCTTCACGATTGAAACCACTTTGAAACTCATAAGTTTGAGTAAAGAATATTTCAAGATATCTTGGAATGTTTTTGACCTTATCATCGTAGTGTTTAGTCTCATTGAATTGGGCCTTGAAGGAATCAACGGCCTCTCAGTCCTGAGGGCATTGAGACTGGTAAGCTAGACAATTAATAAATTCCTATTTGTGCATGATTATTACACTAACTGCATTATTGTTTATGTTTTAACATATCACGTTATCCTAAATTACATCACTTCACGTTAATTCTGAACTTTTATTGTGTTATATTTTTCATCTGAAGTCACTGGAGTTAGGGGGGAAGAGGGGTGAAACAAAAAAACTGGATCTTAAAATGGAGTTCGTGAATTCAGCTAAAAGGTGCACGGGGATGTGCTTTAAAAATATGTGCTAAAAACATGTGTTTTTAAAATAAACACATTTTTCACACACTTAGAAAGTATTGTTAGACTTTTGGCTAAAAAAAACACGCAAAAAGTTTTACAAATAGCATGGGATCTTAAACTTTAGCTTTTATGTAGTGTTGCAGGCGTGAAAATAAAAGATAACATTCAATTTGCAACACTGCTTGAAACATATTGTGACTAAAGTGTTTAAAATAAAACGGTGGTGTTTTTATCGTAAAACAGCAGCGTTTACTTTACAACATATGATGAACATAAGCGCTATTGTTAAATACTATTTTCTAAAATATATGTGTTGTAATATAAACACTACAGTTTTATTTTAAACACTTTAGTGGCTTCAGATGTTTTAAGCATGTGTTTATAAACTGTTGCAAACTGAACGCTAGTGCTTTATGTTAAAAGCAGTTCACGCCCACAACACTATATGTAAATACTGATATTTTGAGAGGGTTCTTCTTAGCCCATGCTGTTTGTAAAATGATTTCACATCTTTTTCCGTTAAAAACATCTAAAAACGTTTTCTAGGTGTGTATAAAGTGTTTTTATTTTAAATGGGTTGTTTTTACAGAGTATTTCCATCAATTTTAGTGCCTCCGAAACGTTTAAAAAAAACAAATTTTAATTTTTTTTTTATTTGTAATGACTTCCTTATTTCTTTACTTTTACCAAATTTTACCAAACTTTACTCATAATTTCCGGTCGGTGGGGGGGAGGAGGGGTAGGCATTTGCCCTTTTCCCCTTCAGTGCCCCACTGTCTGAAGTTGGAAGAAGAGGAAGCTAGGAGTAATCTGTTTTGCTCTAGGGGTATAGTAAGTAATGGACCGTGCAGTATACGTATCTGAAGAACTGAGCAAAAAGCACATGCGAGCAAAAACAATGTCTAATATTTCGGTATCAGGGTATTTATAAAAACGGTGATACCGTAATCAGACAGCAAAAACATTAACAAAAACACCTTACTTGCCATTAGTGAGTCACCGAAGTTTGTGCTGCTGCCCTAAAACAAATAAAATAAAGTTTTAAAATAGTGAACGGCAGTAATTTGTATAATGCAGGTGCTATACAAATTAATAAGAAATTGTCGTTCAAAATATGAATGGATGCCGAAAATATCAAACAAACAAGCAGGTACTTACAGAGCAACGAGCAGCGTCATGGAGGAAGGCAAAGTGAATAAGGGAAGTGACGTGGAAGTTGGGTCCATTGACAGAGGGGTAATTTGGACGACTGCGCTGTGGTAAAGGATGGGATAGATCGTACAAATGTGCATGGTGAGGCTGTTGGGCCAGAAGACGTTTGTAGCATGCATTATACACATTACTATCGTTCGTTATTTTAAAACTTTAATTTATTTGTTTTAGTGCTGCACCAAAAACTCTGTACCCACTTGTGGCAGTGTAACATGTTTTTTTAATGTTTTTACCCTATGACGAAGTTTTTATGTATTCCCTGATACCGAAATATTAGACATTGTTTTTTATTGCATGTGCTTTTAGCTCAGTTCTCCAGATGTATATTGGGGTATAGTGTGGCTTCCTATTGTGATGTTGCTAGATTCAGGCCTGACAGAGAATGACTTGACATTATCATCGAGTAGTCGTGGCATACCTGTCTCTGGTGCCTGCAAGGTGCGCTTTGGTGTTCAATTAAACAGGACGGAAAGCCGACGGCTCAACAAGACTTAAATAAATGCAAATGCAAACCGATTACGCTGCCTTTCGGAATTCTATTCCCCACTCAGGCAATCTGATGTATAAGTCCAAAAGGCAACGTAAGCTGGTTTGGATCTGTATTTATTTGGTATTCAGTTACTGCCACACCGAGAATAACCTGCAAAAGAAAACCACGTCTGTGGGATGAGATTTTATAATTTTTCACAACCCTGAAAAACTTATTAAAACCGTCAAGAATAATATATCATCCTAAACAACCCAACTCTCATTTTAGATGTCATTTCCCCAATATCATGCATCTACTCACTTTTACTTATTGTGTGCGTGGCGTATCTTGAGTCCTGCACGTATTTTATGATCGGATACATCTTCCTGGCTTTAATCGACGGCCGCCATGGTTTTGGTAACTATTTTGGATATCAACAAGGCACTCCGCTACCTAAATCATATAATCGATTATTTGTGTTCATTTTGGGGCGAACTCAAGATGGGCCGCAGGCACTATAAAGCCTTGTTTACACAATTGTCCGTTTTCTGACGTCTGTCTTCGTTTGAAATTCTCCACACTGACCTACCTTAGATTCAAAACACTTGGCATTAATCTCACGAGCTTCAGTGTGTTCCCAAGTTTTCCCAAGATATTCAACCGAAAACGAAATGAACTCACCACTAGTGTTTGAGACATGTATTGGTATGTTCGCGTTAAGTTTGCTGTGCACACAAGGTGTACCTCTTCTACTAAGCAAAACATGCGTTAGTTGAAATGTACCGAGTCATTCTCTTAACGGGTCAACTCTTAAAAAAATCAACACTTTTTTCTCCTTTTTATTTCTAGCTGAGAGTCTTTAAGCTAGCACAATCCTGGACGACCATGCGCGTTCTCCTGTCGATAATCGTGAGCACTTTGGGTGCTCTGGGGAACCTCACGCTTGTCCTAGTCATCATCATGTATATATTTGCTGTGCTCGGAATGCAACTCTTTGGCAAAAACTACATTGCAGAAAAATTTGACGACCAACAACTTCCTAGGTAAGTCAATCCCCCTTAAGCCATTTGAATAGACTTGTTTTCCCCTTCATTCTCCAATATTCACCATCAAGTGTCGTAGGTGCATGACCAATACGTTTAGAGCCCCACCGTTGTAAGAACGGTTGGAAGAGTCGAATTCTGGAACCACATTAGTGGGGGAGACCTCATGTTATACCATTCCTGAGTCACGTTTATCATAGTAAACATTTTCCCCTACCATCTTTCACTAATGTGGGTGGATATTTGAACTCGCCAGGTTACTTTCTACAATGGCCCAGCTCTATTTTGAAACAGTGTGACCACATGTAGCATTTTTGTGTGCTACGAAAGCATATTTTGATCCAAAATATCAGGGCATAGCATTAAGGGTCGCATTTTTTATTAAGTATCATTTTACAAACATTTAGCATTTTCAGTAGCATCACAGCTATAAGCAATAAGCATGTTTTCATTAACACACCAGTAGGCTACGTAATTACGGTCACTATCATCATCATTGTCATTTTTATGCGTCTGGTTTGTAATCACCATGAAAAGCGTTTATTCGCACAGCACACCCACATTCCTACAATCCACGAAAACACATTTTGATGGCTACCACACATCATACAAAAGTGTCACATACCCTCGAACACAACAGCACCAGCACACTTTTGCCCTTGTCTGCGAGTTTGGCCGATTTCAGAAATCTCCAACCCAGACTTGTATCAAATTTACAGTTTTTCCTCATATTTTTGTAGTATTTTCCTCACATTTTCTTCATGAAGGCAGCATTTTTTGGGAGGATTTTTGGTAGCATTTCTTATTGTCTGCGATATGTTGAGTAACTTTTTGGGAATTCTGGTAACATTTCTCAAACTTATTATCTGGTCACACTGCTTTCTGAAGGGGTAATTTATTGGAACAACAATAATCGGCACGGTGACATTTATTGTGATGCTGTACTTCAGTAGCGACTAATGAGTATATAGGGAAATGAAACACCTGAATAGTAATCTGGCAACTTAGCTGTTACTGGTCCCTTTAAGCCATTGTTCGGCTTATGCCTAACATGTCCCTAAAACCTAAAGTGGCTATCGAATAGTCGCATTGGGAACAGCAACTTGACTGCTGTCTAGCTAATTCTGGGAAGAAATGAGGCTGCCCAATGCTGCCTCCATATACGATGGATATCGTGACAATATGTTGTCAGGAAGTAGAGGGTTGCCTGGTTACTTGACAACAATTCCCTTTTGGGAAATATTCTAGATACTGCCATGACGTATCCAGGCATAAGTCATGTCATGCTAGTAACTATCGTTTAAGGCTGGACCTCTGATACGAAGCAGAATATCCTTTGGTAGTGTCTGTCTCTCCATCGCTTTGTGCTTTGTCTGTTTTCCATGAGGTGGTGGCAAAAAGTATGAGATAGAAAAACTCAACATTGTTGCCTGAAAAAGCTTATATGTTGAAAAGACGATACTGGCAAAGTCCCTACCAGTCCGTGGCACCTTGGGTATTGTGAGAGACTACCAGCCTGCTTCCATGACCACTGAACCTACTCTGGTATATTCTGATGGTTATTTCGGCCCCCTATGATGATCAAAGGCTTCCGGGCTTAAATCACAGGCCCCCCTACATTGATCAAAGGCTTCCTGGCTCAAATAGTGGGTTCCCTACGATGCTCAAATTATTCCTGGCTCAAATCGCAGGTCCCCAACGACGATTAAAGGCTTCCCGGCTCAAATCGCATGCCCCTACAATGTTTTAAGGCTTCCTGGCTCAAATGGCTCCTTAGAATGATAAAAGGATTCCCAGCTCAAACTGCAGATCCCGAATGATGATCAAAGGCTTTCCCGCTTAAATCGCAAGCTCCTTACTATGATTAAAGGTTTCCTGGCTCAAATCGCAGGCTCCGTACGATGATCAAATGCTTCCTGGCTCAAATGCAGGTCCTCTACGATGGTACAGGGACTCCCGGCTCAAATCACAGGCCTCGTTGGATGGCCAATGGCGTCCTGGCTTAAATCGTAGGTCCCCAACAATGATCAAGGGCTTCCTGGCTCAAATCGCAGGTCCCTTTCGATAACCAAAAGTTTCCAACTCAAATTGCTGGGGTTCCCCTTCTCTTAGTAGATTTCTTTCCAAGCCAGTTCAAGCTCCAATAAATGTATTTAAAAAGTAATAATTTAAATGTAAACTACAACTGTGTAAAACTTTGAGGTACTTCACTTTTAAGGGCGTAAAAACGGTATAAGTAATAACATAAAATACCACCTTCCCATACTGGCTTTGTCAGAAAAGGGTTGAAAAAATGCTCGAGAAACAACTTCCTGTTGAGGCGCTATACTTATATATCCTTTTTTTTATTTTAAATCTTCTCATTTCCACCGCAATTTATGTTTACGTCTTAATAAGAAATGTATTCTCTAGAGACAATGTAATCAAATTCTTAACGTAGGAAATTATGCAACGGATATTAAAAACAATTCTCTTGAGATAGGCTGCGCATATTATTTGGTATCCGTTGGCTGCATGGGCAATTTTAGTTTTTCTCAGAGTATGGTGACTGCAGTTTCTTGTTTAGCAGGAGAAAATTAATGAGGTATTTGTCGATTTGCATGTTTTTTTGTGTGTGTATAGTCTCCCTGTTTGTGACTCTCTGAATAATAATAAATAATTACATCACTGGTGAGTGAAAACTAATAATAAAATCTATCACTATTGTGATATAACTTCTGTGGATTCTGCTACATTATTAGTACACTATGGAAGGAGAACTTACTCGGCTGTAGGTTAACAAAATAAGGACGTTTAATGCAAGAGAACATGGCTTCTTAAAGACTTACATTCATGTGACATCGTATGTCACATGTCGGTATGGCACATAAATAGTTACAATACACCATCGTAGTCTATGGCAGTAAAGGATGTTACAGTTATGAGGAATCACAGTGAGGAACTAAAATATCTTATCTTGTGGTACCTCGATGATGATATCAGACTCTCGTGTGTGCTTAGTTAAATAAGTTTATAAATCGAAGGTAAACTACGTACCGTTTTAATTAATTAAATAATTGACGTGTTTCTGAGGACTTTCTTGAGATTAGGCCAGTCTTCCAAGAACGATTATTTTTTTTTCATTAAGATTTATGGCATTAATGATAAAATGCATAATACTCCGTATTGTTATTTCAAGTGTAATTCATTATCAATAAAATATTACATTAAATACGGAATGAAGTTGAAATTAAAAAGAACGTTGTGAGCAATGCAAACGGGTCATGGATGCTGTTTTGTATATATAGCCCAGCAAATTTTCATGTAAATCTGCAAAACTTGATGTAAATAATTAAATCTTCGGCAAATCCATGGAAATCTTGCTTCATGTAAATCATTAAATCTTACTTAAATCTTAAGCAAATCTTTAAACCCTTTGCAAATCCGTGTAAATCTTGCAAAACCTCATGTAAATCACCATAAATCTATTGGAAGATTTACAGATTTTCAAATATCGTGCACTTTTTGTCTTTCTCAAATCCCTCGCCTGTGCCTCTCTTTTTTGTTCTGCAGTTATAGCTAAACGCGTGAACCAATTCGGATGAAATTTGGTACGAATATTGTTTGATGTAGGACTAAACGAAGTATGTACTTGATTTTTCGATGAAAACACATTCTGGGGGTTGGGAAAGGGGGGGGGGCGCCGAAAGTTAGGCCTGCAGTTAGGTAATTTGGTGGAAAAGATGGCGACCGAAAATCGTGTCATCAAAAGAGAACAGTTGTTGGCTCGTAACTTGTAAATGTTCACCATACTGAAAACGAACCTATTGCGAATAATCTTAGAAATTAATTTTTTTTTTCGAAGAAAGGTCATATTCAAGTTTGTGAAATTCTTAGACGGCAGCTGAAAATAGCGTCCAAAAACTGCTTTCAGCTTTTTAACTTCTAAACCGTTGATCTAAACCGTTGCAACTGGGTTACAAGCCAGTTACATAATAAGCTACAGACTTTTAATTATTTTATTCAGTTGTAATCCGATTCAAATTTAGCATTTCCGTAACCCAGCTGATGAAATTCTTCATTTCTGTAAAGGATTTAAGGCTGAAAACTCATTTCTTGAGGTGGGGGGAGGTGGGTTCAGTTTATAGGACTGTATTAGATGCAGTAATTTATGTCTATTTATTCCTGAAATACTGTAATACACACGATCACCCCTTTAGTTTTATTGCAGACAAAACGATAATGATGGAACTATGCCGACAATAGCCAAAATCTGTAAAAGCTTGTTGATTTTTTGTAAATCGTGCATGAATAGGGAACTGATGTATTTTATTTAGGGAACTGATGTATTTTATTTAG
>JAHWFP010187606.1:0-12451 GCA_023313725.1 Lithobius niger | reverse complement strand
TATTCTCCTGATCGCTGGTGGGACTCAAATCCCACGCATACGAATTCCCCACCTAAGATTGCTTTTGCACGATTTGAAAAATATCCAATATGCTCCTGATCGCTAGTGGGGCTCAAATCCTACTCACACGAATTCGTAACCTAAGATTACTATGGCACGATTTTTTTTAAATTCAATATGCTGCTGATCGCTGCCCGAATCACACGCAAACGAATTCGTCACATGAGATTACTTTTGCACGATTTGTTTAAGTCCAGTGTGCTTCTGATCACTGGTAGCACTAAAATCCCACGTGGGTTGGAGCCAAACACTCGTTGGTGATTGGCTAACTTGTTTGTGGTCCTCGGGACCCCTCATAAACCTTTCGTGTGCACAGGCATTTTGGTTATGCAAAAAAATGAAAGAGGTGTAATCTGACCGAAATAATAATTTACACCCGATTGTCTTGTTCCTGGATACACGATACATTTTTTTAAAGTGTGCGCGGCCTAACTTAAGTTCGGCGCAGAACGACACAGATAATCGATTGTACGTTTTTGGCAGCAGAGTGCCTTGTTGATATCCAAGATGGTTACAAAAACAATGGCGGCCGTCGATTAAAGCCGCTCCCTCCAGAAAGACCTAGTCGTTCTTAAAATACTTCCAGGACTCAAGATACGTCACGCACACAGTAATGCATTATCCCATCCAGGTTGAAGGTGTCGAACAGAAAGAAAAAAATTTGTATCACTTACCGGATGGAAATAATCCAGTCGAGCCTTTGAGGGTTGACACGGAATTGATACCAACAAAGCATGGGTCTGCCACGGGTCTCTGGGCTGACCAGAGGGGTGGACACATCCTCGTTGATGTCCACTGTTCTATTGCATTTATCCTTCAAGCGATCTGAAACGAAAGGGGAAAAAAATATTAGTGCACGTTTATAAAGTTGATTTCTGACTAGTAAATCTAGAAAATAAACTAATATATTATGCATTTCTCGCTCGGCCAAGTAATCATCAGAACTCACTTATAGGACCACTGACCAGTTATAAATGTAAAGCAGGACCGAAGTGAAGTGGTCAAGGGGGGGGGGGGAATCGGCTTGGCGTCCAACTTTGCTGAAGTCAGCAAAAGTCGGGGCAAAACCAAAGCTGTTTTTGGTCTGAGCGAAGCTGTAAGCCAATAATTAACAGTGTTTTCAACTTTATTACGTCGTGTTCAATGTTTCAAAATAAAATAAAAGAAAATATATCCCTATATTTTTATATGTCTATCCTAGTTTTGTCAAGGTGACTTTGGCTGCTGAAAGTAGGCTATAGTAGAATCGGGTATAGTAACAAAAGAGGGGAACACGATGTATCATAATAGGGCTGGGGTTTCTTCAAACAAATAATTCCCCCCCCCCCCCCCCACCTACCCCGACTTTGGCTGTAAGGGGGATGAGTTCAGTCTTTATGAACAGGTTAACAGTCGGCACCAGAGGCAGCTACTACCCGATTTACACGAACGGACAGCCCTAAATAAAAAAAAAAACTCAGCTTGCGAAAAGCCGATAGTCCATGAAAAGAGTTAAGATGAAGTGTTTCGAAAATGGAAGTAGTCATTTGGATGTATTTGACTAACGAAAAAAAATGTGAAGTCTTGTCACGGAGGAAAAAAGGGTCCAAGTGAAGAAAAAAAAATAATGTTCCATCTACGTCTTTTTGAGTTGTGCGCCGAAAAAAATGTCTGAAACGTTTTTGTTTGGAGCCAGGAAATCCCTTAGAATACCTAAAATCGGTCAGCTGGCCGATCTTTCCCTGACCCGAATGGGGATCTCACAGCGCTCCCCCAGACTCCGTAGATGAATTAACTTAGTTTTGAACCTTACTAGACGTTTTATAAGGAGAAAAGAGTCTAGCAAGGGGAGGGGGACTTGGTCTCCGAACTAAGACGAGAAGAGATCGATCTTGTTATGGACTCAATGTCCCACTTAAAATGAAGCCCATTATCGGCGTTCAACTGGAGTGGAAAAGGTAATCGACGCCTAAAGCATCGTACCAACGTTGTAGCAACTGTTTAACTTGTAGATAAATATACTTCCTAAGTAAACACACCATTAAACCACTGCGGCACGTGTGTTAGCGACTATCTTCTCATGAATGATTAATTCAATCTACGAAATAATTCAACACTGCGTTAATAGTAAACCCCTGTGCAAACCTCCCGTAATTATTTGTTAGGCAAATAACGGTGCATTTTTAATGCGATTTTGACTTTGATAACACAAGTCTATACCGTTGAACGGAATCTCCCGAAATAAGAACTTATTAAGGATTCCTTGCCAAGGTTTCAGTCGTTTGAAGTCGTCGAATCAGACCCCAAGGTCTTTCACCAAGTTGATCCCACCGAGTTATAGTTGGAAAGTTAAATAGAAAATCTCAAAATTGCTTCCTGCATAGCTTCCAAGTACTTAATTGCGTAGTTTTAGCTGGTGGCGAAAAAGCTTCGCGCTTGACATAACGACTTCAATAGGCCGAAGAACTTGGCGAGAATCCTTAACATGTTTTGTTTTGAAGAGATATCACATTTTTTGGTCCAAATTGAAAAGTTCCGTTTTGATTTTACCAATTACGTGATGAAAAGCATAAAATCCAGTTTTACGGTCCTATTTTTTTTTTTGGGGGGGGGGGGCTATTTTTGTAGGTTTCCATTAGTAGGTTTCCATGTGTTTGTCAGATCCACCCATCAATCTCGCATTATTTAACAACGGGAAAAACAATATTTCTTCATACGTGCTGTTGATATCCTATTGCATACTTACATGTTCATGCTCACTGTTTTAAGCAAAATATGTTTTTCAGAGTTCAAAATGCAGTGGGGCAGATAACCCAGTTTGGGTTCATGCTGTGACTCTGACCTTTAAATATTGCGATTGATTGTAACTTTATGATTTATGCTATCCATAGCCCCCGACCCAATAAAAGTCATACTAGTCTTTCTAGTACTCTTCAAACAATTTTCAGAAATAGTTTCCCCTTTCAAAAATGGTTTCCTCCCTGAAGGCTAAAAACCCAAATTGCATAGGCCTACTGTATTATTTGTATATAGTATTATTTTTTTCATAACGTGGCATGGGTCACGGACAGTGGGTCACATTTAGCTCTTTATCAAGTGGGTCGTAGGTCAGGGCTCGAGTGGGTCAGGGGTCGGAAAAAGTGACCCACTTCCATCTCAGTTCGGTTGAATAGTTTAGTTCATAATAAAGCATTTGCAAAGTCGCTTATGCACAACATTATGTATATAATGAGTGCTCCTAAAAGAATGCCTAATTAAAATTACAACCATCAGAGAAATTAATTACAGAATGCCTCACAATCCATTCAACAACTTGAGAAGTCACAGGAATAGGGGAAACGTTGCCCAATATTTTGGAAGGAATTTATTACCAGCAGCAGAGTTGAAATATTGTGCTCCCCAACTGACCACACACTTAATGAATGGTAACCGAAGCGCAGTTTATTAAATTCAAAACTATATGCTTACTCGCACGGTGCATTCAACGCCTGAAACCTAAGTTCTACTGGCGAACGAACGAAGACAACAAATTAATTTCACGCGTAATTTTCTAAAACTTGACTCACTGTTCCGAAGCTGTGAGTTTTGTGTGTGGGTAAAGATTTAGTCGACATGGCTGGCATAGGTCTACAACGGAACCCTGGAACGGTTGAATATGTAGCTTACGTAGGGTCAACCCGCTTAACCGAAGGAAGAAACGAAGCAGAATAAAATTATTTTCAGGTAAAAATAAAACCTGAGTGCAAAACTTCCCAAGCTAATACGAAACTGTTTTGGTAAAGAAATCGAATTTACAATATTACCAAGAATATACCAGGAATGTAATTTCTTTTATATTTAATGCTCGTCATTTTTGATCTTACAAAATCCCGCTGTGGCGCGGCCGCGCCGCCGGTGCCTCAAAAGTCCATGCTCGAGTTTTCTTTCCGGGGAGGGAAGGGGGTTATTTCACTTCCTGCCCCTTCCACCATGGGTGCCTTTGAAAATTGACCTATGGAACTCAGATGGCGAAGAAACACACCATTGCATATACTAGTCGCATAATTCGTGCGAGGTGTCGCGTCACAATTCCCTGATCTAGCATTCAAATTACGCTTCAGGCAGTAAACCACAAAACCTAACAAACCATGATCGCCGGGCTTGGTTCCTGGGGGTAACTGGGGGAACAGGGGGCTAACACTGCAAATGAATCGAATATCGTCCAATCATAAAAGAGAGAGAAACAAGGTGGGGAGGGGTGGGGGAGGGCGTTGCATTTATTTCCGTTAATTCATTGTGTCAGGTGCCGGGCGAGTTTTCATTGCGTTCGGTGTTATAATTCTACAACTAAGCTTCAGAAAATAGTGAATAAGGCGTCGACCATAGAAGTTGAGTTGTGTTTGGATGGATAAGAACTCCGAGCTCAAATGCATAGCCGAAGTGATTAGTCTTCGATGGCAAGCCTGACTCGCGAATGTATCCCAGAATACAAAGCGTGTCTGCTATACTTCCACATGACCAAGCCGCCATGAGGTATTCGCTCGTAGACGAATGGAATTCCACCGTAGGCGGTGGAATTTTGTGTAAAATACGCCCTGTACTATACGTTGTTTATGATGTATCCAACGTAGGTACGATAAGAGATTGTTATATTGCCAGGCGTAGGTGCCATTGTGTTTTGTAATAAAGTTTGACAGTCGAACGAAACCTTAACGCCGATTTTTGGGGTCGTAAATATCGTATTTTTGTAACGCACGAGACGGGGTGCTTATGAATGCATGATATTTGCAAGAAAACCTGTGTAGAATGAGTCATCTTCTTGTGACAACAGTAAATTAAACCAAGTTAAAATGTCGTAGCAGCAGAAAAATTGAAAAAATTACTAAATCCAATTTAGTACCGTTATACCAGTTCAGTACCGCGTTATACTAGGCGTCGTCTGCTTTCTCCACCATATGCCTTTGATGCCGCGCTCTTAAACTTCCGGTTTAGTCAAGTTGCTTATCCACCCAAACACAACTCAACTCCTATGCTTCAACGTATCTTAACAGCAAGTGCGTAAATAAATTCCTGCTTTACGGTCAAAGTAGTGCTGTCTTGTAGTTTATTGCTGTCACGTGAATGAGAGTCGATACGATGACGAATCGTTCTGGTGACGATTTTGGGGTGAAAAACGCTGCCCATTCGTGACGTGTGGGAACAACGAGAATTACTTTTGCTTGATTCGACCTTGTTAATTTTCGAATGCACCCCGGAAGTCTCCAGTGCTACGTGTCTAGAAATTCATATGGGGGTGTTGACTCACTAGAGTCCCGGTAATATCTGTGCAATGTGCTATTACACAGAATTTTTTTGCGAGGATTTTTTTTTGACTCACGTTCATACACACTTATACTTTATCCGTGACTCACGTACGTGTGCGAGACTATAGTTTGATCATACGCATGGAATAGGTATGAGAGGATCAATTCGTCCGTCGTCTGCCTGCTTCCAGATTCGCCGCCGTCCGGTTGTCTAAACGTAACAATTTTTCATCTACGTTTTTGTTTTTTCTTAAATTTTTTTTTTAAGAATCATAAGTTTTATTTTGCAGGTCATTCAGTATGATTCAGTAAAAATATCCTCACAAAAACAGTAGATGACGCTGCAGAATTGCTTAGTCAGAAAGCGTCACGAGAATTTAAATTTCAAAACAAAGAATACGGTATTTCAAATATCCGTTTTCGTTTAGAAAACTGCATTTCACCGAGTTTTATTGAAAACGACTTAAGATTAGCCCCATGACTCCTTTTATAAACTTTGCCAGTCAAGAATTCATCTTTTGTGGCCCAAATGTCACCCAATTTTCTTCTTTTTTTTTTTTGACTGTCACAGCTATACTAAGTATATTTTCCTGACATTCCTGAAAAAGTCATGTTTTTTTTTAAACAGTCATGATAATCCTGCAGAAGTACATGATGTTTTCAAAAGTGCCTGATGTTTTTTTTTTTCAAACACTACGTACAACACAAAACATTACTGGGTCAGCAGGCTAAAAACCAGAAACTAGTGCTTATATCGGGCTCTACTCTACTGAATGTTAAGCATACACATTTAGGCCTACTACGGGCAGTTGTTCAATTTGTCTGTGCCGTTTAACTTGTGGAAGTCAGTTCCGGTTTTGTACTTGTTAAATTCCCCCCAGCTACGTGCCTTTGCTCTCATCTACAGAGTATTCTCAACTGACGAGCCCAAACAAGGGAGAAACAGTCTGTCTACAGATGTTTATGGGTGAGAGCAGCTTGATTTTAACAGAACATAGCTCAAACAGAACGGAGGATCACTCCTCCACTGAAGAACAACACTGGTGTGTTTGGTTCTTATTTTTGCTCGGACCAACAGATTGTTGTCCTGTAGCACTTTCTAATGCCTTTTTTTGCAACGCAGTATGGTTATAATATAATAATAATAATAATAATAATACAAATTTAATCTCAAGAGTGGTTGAGAGCTAGAAGAGTTTAGAAGCCACTTATACTAGTCCTAGTAAATCGTGTAAGGATTGTACAATTTAAAATGTGAATCAAGGTTTAAAAACAAATTCAGGCCTCTTCAGAAATTTTCGGTAACAAGTCCCACTCAAAGAGAAATCTAAAACGGTCGACTGAGCGCGCCTGTACAGCTTCCGGACCACCCTTACACTGATGAAGTCCTTCCTGCAATCCAGCCTTGCAGACTGAAACAGCCTATTTGTGCGAATGACCTGTAGGGGCAAGGGTCGAAAAATGGAAGATCAATTGGTGTAAAGCCTCGAACAATTTTGAAGGTCAGAATGAGATCGGCACGTAGCCTGCTTAATTCAAGGCACTCGAGTCCAACAGAGGACAACCTGGTGCCATAAGAAAGCGTCCGCATTCCAGGTAAGTTTTTAGTAAATTTGCTTTGGACAGATTCCAGCTTGTCAATGTCACCTAGCAGTGATGGTGACCACACAGGTCAGGCATACTTGAGAAGCGGTCTCACGAACACTTTAAAAGCCCAAACCTTGGTGGTAATTCCATCATACATTCGTTTTTTTTTTAAAGCATTGTTTGTTTACGTATTCAAGCCATGAAAGTCTTGCATTATGTCATTATTTTTTTCATACATGTATGATTTTATTCAAATAATTTATGATTTTTTCTAATAAAGACTCTTTTGTTCAGTATCACGATAACTGGCGTTGTGAAGTGTTGTACCATTTTTAACAATACACCTTTCCTGTACCATACTAGTTCATGCCAATTGTTAACCGACCTTGACAACCAACCCGAAATATTAATTAGAATAGAATTTCACTATTAGCGTTGACCCTGACCCTAATCTCGTGACGATTTTATTCTACCAACTTTAGGCGTTGCCATTAGCAGGCGAGCACAATTTTACACAGTTTAAAGCAACATACCGCCTGCCTTATAACCTTCCGCCTGCCTCACAACACCCACGCTACGATCACACCCGCTTATTTACCACAGCTAAGGTCAACTGAGACGGTAGCTGGGACTCTTGTCCTACCTAGAGATCGAACCACAGAACCGATTTTCAATTTGTGTAGCTTAAAATGTAGGTATTAACACCGACCAGGGCCTTTTGAACCCGATTTTGATGTGACTGCAGTATTCTCGTCGGCAGAGCAATTATTATTGCAGAGCACTGGGCAGAAATCATTAATGTTGCTGTTGGGACTTTTGTCCTCGCCTGGAGATCGAACCACAGAACCGATTTTCAAGTTCTATAGCTTAAAACGTAAGTATGGACAAGGCCTAGGGCCTTTCGCATGCTATTTTAATGTAACTACATTATTCTTGACACGGAAAGCCAAATGGGTTAGAACTTTTGCTCTCACCTAGAGATCAAACCAATGAACCAATTTTCAATTTGTACAGCTCAAAATGTAGGTATTAACACCGATTAGGGCCTTTTGAACACGATTTTGATGTTACTGCAGTATTCCCATAGGCAGACTAATTATTATTGTAGAGCACTGGGCAGAAATCATTAAGTGGAGTAACAAATTTTTGCAGAAATTTTGCAGAAATCATTAAGTGGAGTAACAAATTTTTGCAGAAATTTTGCAGAAAACATAAATTTGGTACACAAGTCTTTCTTAACAGTAAAAATCGAACCAGCCATGGACCCCAATGAAATACCCAAAGTGCCATCAGTGTCCCCCCCCCCCCCACTCCCTCCACAGAACCTCCTCGTGATGCCTCCCAGGGGTTTGGGCAACAAATTCTTATAGATCAAGCTAAAAACATGAAATTGGGTGCAAAAGTCACTCTTAGCAGTATAAAACGAATCAGCCATTGAAAAGACTCTTTTATAACAGTTATTTTAAGGTGATTACAGTGTGTTATTCTTGCTAAAACAAGAAAAAAAATAAGGGATATTAGTATTAAAAAATGCTTAAGCGTATAAAATACGGATGTAAGCCTTAAAAAACTTAAAGCCCTAAAGGAACAGATATTAGAAAAAGACATGTAAGCCATCAGCGTCGCACTAATACGTGTAAAAGAAGCTCCGTTTTTTAATACTAATGATTATTGTACGCGCACAATTCATGATTTAGTGACGGGTCGTTAGTAAATAAAGTTCCATTATATTCAACAGAAAATCTTCTAGACGCCACATTTAAAAAAGGATTTGTAGCAAGGGAAAGACTAACGATAAGTAAATAGACCTTTGGGGCCGTACTTGATGTGGAGGATCGAGAAAAATGGCGCTGGGAGGTATATTCCTTTAAGTTCCACATGAAATCCGAACCAAAATGGCGATTCAATCTCCGAGTAAGATTTTTGGTAAGTTAAACTACCATGAAAACCGTGACAACTAGTTTCACCAACAGTTCGTCGGTACAGTTTCGAGACTATAACATTCACGTGAAATTTAATGCGTCCCTTTTTTTAAAAATATCTTCACTGCTCCACTGTGAAGACATCTTCACTGTGGCTGCTTTCTTGTACGAATTGCGACTTGTAGAGATCAGTGCTCGCGTGCATTAGACGCTCGTAAAAGGACAACAAGAAGAGGGCGCTCCAGTAATGTTGCAAAGTCTTCGCGGTGGCAAGTCTTTCCATTTGGACATTGCTTGTCCGCCAACAAGCAGAACGGCGGTCAGACACGATATCGCTCCGCTGGTCCCATTTTATTTCTAACTTGTACGGAGGAGAGCAGGCCGTTTCAGACAACCTTCTTCGGGAAGCAGACGAAAGCCATTAAACTGCTGTTCCAGAACGGGGCTCGAATGGGTCAAAAATAGTTAGCGTCGTTCAAACCCAGGATAGTTATTCAGACCATAGCCAGTAAACTATCTGGCTGAATCTAGAGTGAAAAACAGCATGCGATTAGGTTTGACAATATGGCCGCCGGAAACGCCCCTGCCTCCGTAATTTGTCCTGTTGCCACTTTCCGATAGGTGAAGGCGCTGGTTACAGCCCAAAAGAATGCCCACTGAGATGCTAACGCTCTTTTCCTTGAAACACTGTCTCTGGATCAGAGTAGATTAGGAGGTGATGCTCTTCTGAAAACGTGTTATAAAATAATACCTGCTTTATTACACAACGGCACCAGAAGGCAGCACATGTCAGGTTCCCGTAGGAGGCGAAACTTAAAATAAAAAATGGCGGCATCGTTCCCATTGTAACCATGGTAAAAGCGACAATACCTGCGGAAATCGACGAAATACACGTGCGTGGGCAACATCCGAAGTTGAAGAACTTATTCTTTGTTCGATTGAAACTGTATATAGTTCGTTACAATAAACGAAAACCACGGAAGACTATTCAGCCTGAACGGCTGATGAGCAGGCTTCTGGGACGTTCGCGGAACACAAAACCTTGCGTTATACTTAGTTCCACTCGTAACGACAACCCATTTTAAAATTGAATGTTGGATTAAGAAAAGTAAAACTTGATTGGTCATTTCTGATCGATCTTAAAATTATTTTAATGTCCTAATCTGACATTTGGTATTTTTAAGCTATTAATTTTGTATTCTTATCGTGATCAATTTGTTTTAGTGATGCTAAATAGCTTCGCTCCCCATGATGCTTTGCGCTTCCTGTTGCATGACGACAGCACCCTCTGGCGGTAAATCGATGAAAGCAGGTACTGGTTTTGTCCAAATGTTTACCGTTGTCAGAGAGAGTGGCATTACCTATATATTCTATCCTGATAGCGGCTTATGACATAACACAGTATTTAGCGGCTCTCTGTACTGCAGAACACGCCTCCGGCGTTTACCAGCGTCGTCCAAAAAAAGGGGGAGGGGCGTTAAGAAATGTGTGAAGCTAGGGGCAGAAAAATGCTACATCCAACTCTGATTGTCATATTGCGTGCGTTGCATGTTTGTTCTTGCTCTCAAACTCGCATTTTTTTTTTATAGCTAAATATTTTTTCTCATTAATGCTTAGGCCTACAGCGTGCGCGGCCTATCTTGAGTTCTCCGCAGAACGAACACAGATAATCGATTGTACGTTTTCAGTAGAAGAGTGCCTTGTTGATATCCAAGATGGTTACAAAAACAATGGCGGCCGTCGATTAAAGCCGTCCTTTCCAGGAAGACGTAGTCGCTCATAAAATACTCGCAGGACTCAAGATGCGCTGCGCACACAATAAGCAGAGTAGCATTTTTGGCAGCATTTTTTTTTGTTTAGTACTTACGGCACACAACAGTTTGTACGATTTTGGCGGCATTTTCCAAATCCAACTTCCGGTCACATCGCAACGGAAACTGGACATGCGAGAAGCTAAATAGTTGGGACTGCTCGATTGGAATATGGGGGAGGAAAGAAGGAATAAGTGTGTTTCCTGTATTGCGACAACACTTCTTGATCTTCAACTCTCTACCTCTAAAAATTCCATCCTCTTCTTATAGTTATCTCCACCCCTCCCCCCTAGAACAGGGGGGAATGGCAGTGGGGGCAAGAGGGGGTTGAGCTAAAAACCCAGGGTGCCTGAGATCGTTTTCGGAGTCACTTAACCTTCATGGCAGAGGGAGTTTTATAGACGATGGTGGGGAATTTTGATTCGATCTTGGACCGCCACTGTCGAGTGCGCCACCCGTTTCGGCACTGCCTTTACGATCCCATCATAATTTTTACGTATCCTCCAAATGCCAGCGCAGCTAAAGAAACCAACGGATGAAGCGAATGTCGCCAAAACAAGGAGCCTCGGAAGAAAACGACAGAAAATACAATAGAACAACCCCCCCCCCCCTCGCCCCCGACCGCCACCACAACCCCTCTTTCCACCCCGAACTCCTTCAGCCTTCAGAAGGAGGTGTGCGCCACGGACCCTAGTCAGAACTCGGATGCTACATGCGCAGAGTGGCGATCTACCCGGAAAACCAGGAAAATTCAGGGAATTTATCAAGTCTGGTTAAGTCAAGGAGGAAATCAGGGAATTTTACGAACAAAGACTGAAATTCAGGAAATTTGAATATTTTATGGAAAGTCTTTTTCCCCTATATAGAATATCTAATTTATATTTCATTTTGTAGCTGTAAAATCTTCACTATATTAGGTTTAAAATATCATGCTGCGTTTGTTTCATTTCTGAGAAAGCAAAGCTTCTTAGACCGAAGTAGTGGGACGTTACGTGTTAAGTGCGTTTTTAGTTTTGTTCAGATTATGGCATTCGTACCCTTTATTAATACCTGTTAGGGGAGTGCAATTTTGATTTAGTACAACGACACAATATAAGATGCACCAAACAATTATAGTCCTACCCCCTCCCCAGAGACCTCGCGTTGTGGTAAGTATGCTAAGGTTTTATTTAGGTGGGATGACGCAGCCACAGCCCATCGAGATTACTTACTACCTCGTGAGGCTTCGAAGGGAATTGAGGAGCAGTCAGGAGATCGGCCAAAGGAATTTTTTTGGACAGCCAGAGCCTAATCGATCGCGAGGCTCGATAAACCCACAATACAATGTGCTACCTATCAGTATTTTCATTTTTTTCTTATTACAGCCCTCGCAGCCCTCATTAAAAAATATAGGTTAAAAAATAGGTTGTAAAATTTAAAATATAGGTTTTCATAGTTATTTTTCAGCAAATATGTAGGCTTTTATAGGGTTTTTTTCCCCGTTTATTTCATTCAGCACTTAAAGGGCAAATAAGGTGTTTTACTCTAGTTTATTACAATAACTAGCTTTGCTTCGCTCACTCTATTGCCGTCGATTCACGCATCAAGTAGTTTAGTTGATGTCTTTCTTGTTAGTTTGGCTGATATTATGTTTAGCTTACTCTACGGCCCGTATCATTGTTTGGCACCCCTCATATCGTATCGTTTTGCAAAATCAAAAATTGCACTCCCCTTAACAGGTATTGGTAAAGGGTAGGAATGCCATACAATCACAAAGCTCAATATCTTCACTGCATTGGCGCCGCGAACAGATTGAAGACGAGCTGGGTAG
>JAHWFP010187602.1:0-13681 GCA_023313725.1 Lithobius niger | reverse complement strand
TCAGTGCCTGGAGTATGGGAATAGGTCAGGAATATGCTGGGTGACGGCAGGTCACGCCATTTCACACTGAATGATGCACTGATCGCTGGCTAAATATTCTGTCGTTATGGATGATTAAAATTAAATGATTAGTGAAACTCGGTTAAATATTGAAACCGATGAAAATAGGTAATTAGCGTTTTTTAAGTGCACACATCCAATACATCGTGCTCGAGTCCATCCTCTACATCCACTTGCCGTGCTGTGGCCAGATTCACAGCCTGCATTAACCTGCAAATTCTGTGAGAACTTTCCTTTTCCTCTATACTTTTTGCCAGTTACATTGTTGCGTTGCTATATATTTGGCATACCATTCTTTTTTTGTCCACAACCCATCCTCTACTTTTATTTGCAACATTGCATTCAAATCCATTACCAACTTTCACCTACTATCATTGTGATCGAATACGCCTTCCTACCTTGTGGCAACATCCCTCCCCTATAAATTACCTGAAAATTCTGGCCAACTCTCTAGTTGCTGAATTGCTACATTCTTGGGGCTCTCGACCGTTACCTGCAACAAGTAGCCTAATCCACCCCCCCCCCCCCTTCTCTGTGCTTGCTACGTTATGTTCGAATGCATCCTCTACCTTTACCCGCTATCACTGCAGTTATTGAGTTCGTCCCTCTTCATTGTGGCCGACGTCATCCTGTACATTAACTTGCTATATTCTGGCAAAATCCATCCTCTACTTTCTTCTCACTACATTGTGTCAAATCCAACCTTTACTTCCTACTATCATTATGATCGAATTCATCTTCGACCTTCACTGGCTACATTACACACGGTTCAATCTGCGACATTGCCTGCTATATTCTGGCCGAATCCCCCGCTCATTTTTACCTGTTATATTGTAATCATTGCCAGAACGAATCGATTCTCTGCTTTGTAACCATTACAATGGAACTGAATATATCCACTGTCACTTCTTGACCTACTCCACTGTGATGGAATCTGTCTTTTTATCCTTCTCTGGCTGTGTAATAGCCAAATCCATCCTCTACCTTTACCCATTGTCGGTGTGCTCGAATTCATCCTCCACTACCACTAGCTAAAATGTGGTTGAATGAATCCTCTATATTTATTAGCTGCATTTATACTAAACAAATCCACCTTATACTTTTTAAACACTACATCGTTTTATTTTTGTAGGGTTCGGTGTGCTGAATCCACCTCCAACCTTCTGGAGGCTGAATCTGTCTTTGATGACCCATCCCGTTGTTGATGCTTGTACAGAATGCCTCCGTTTGGCGTTCAGAAGTTATCAAACAAGCAAATTCGAATTCCAAGAGCAGTTTCAGAAATCCTATTGCGAAAAACAGTAATTTTTAGTACTTTTAGTCGGCCTCTTCAAGCACCTGAACCAACTGTGGCAGTCTTCAAGTCTGAATCATTGTCACCACACCTAGATTGCCAATTTTTGTTCTGAATATTCCATTATGGAGATTGTCAGTCTTTTGGGACACTCACTGTCGTCATAGTTAAGAACAGTCACCTGATTTGTCAAACTATGTCAAATATACATATAATCAACGTCTTACTCACAAAAACCACCTGCCAATTACTGCCACACAGACACATTTAGGTCGCCATTTTTTAGTAAGGAAATTTGGTCGGGCGAGGGCGCATCCCTACAGGAACTTAGTAGTTGTTGTTGCTACCGCACTTCACTGACGCATTTTTGCCGAACAACCGTGTTTTCTATCGGCGGTTTCACTGACTTTGAATCTTTTTCGCAACTGTTGACCACGAAAGACCACGTTTCTGCTGTTGCTTAGATGTTACTGCCATCTGACTGAATCCCCAAAAAAGTAACTCACTGATTTTGTCCCGAACTCTTCATTTTACATAACTATCTTAGGTGCGAGTTACGAGGGAAATACAAATTAACACATAATCGGTATAGAGGAGTGTTAACGTTTAACCATAGCAAAACAAATAAATCACCTACCGCGTGGAATAACTGCGGATATAACTGGCAGGAAGTAAATATAAAACGTAGAGCAATAAATCAAGAGGCTGCTTTGAAATTTCGAAAAAGTAAATAAAGACTTCGTTAACGATCTATAGAGCCAGACAGCTGAACTACTCTTGAACGGCGCTGTTCAAAAGCCTAATGGGTTTATCGAGTCATGACCGTGTTTGAATAGCGCATATTTTCGCTCAGCTAGGCTCCTCCCAGTTCAAACAAAAGCAGGGTGTGAAGCTGTTCCAAATATCGAAATCATTCTATACAATATATTCCCTAGGCGTGTCATATTTTCTACTTGGAATTTTGTAGATCTGGAGGAAAAAAATACCAGGTCTGAATGATGACGACCTTGTCCACGAATGTCGGAATTCACGTAGTCCTGGTTCTCGTCTCGTTTGTCACGTCTTACCAGGCATATTCAGTACCACGCTTCTCGAGTGAGACCATTCCACCTCCAGTGAGACCTCCACCACAGAATCGGAGTTTACACGCAAGTATACTGCATACAAATAATGACATTTGGTGACCCACATTACGGACGAGTTAAATCTTCCTTACCACCCAGAAATGCATGGGGAGGAGGGGTGGTGGGGGTGGGGGAAGGAAGCTTAAAGTATGTGCAAGACCATCTGGGATAAATGGTATAGGGAACTCAAATTTGACAATAAAAGCATTTACTGTTCTTTTTTTTTTGCCCTAAAAATTTAATTAAGTAAACGCATTGAAAACAAATACTACAAATTGCCTACAGGCTTGACCCCAAATTGTTTGCTCGTTGAGATGGTCGGGAGGGGGGGGGGGGGGCGAGTGGCAGGACCCCAAATTTTGTCCCTTGCACTTTACTTTAGAAACAATTGTGACATTGCTCTCCTGACTTGGATGTAGGCCGAACAGAAAACGTCTAATAGATGAAAAAAATGGAATAGTGGGGGTGGTGGGGAAGCTTTAACGATAGCAGCAAGTTGAAAGTGAATTGGCTTTTGGAAAATGGCTATTTCTGAATACTGTCTTCCATTCTTGGTTTATTCTTGGAATAAATGTTCACTTACGTAATAGAAGCAGGCATCTTTAAACCTCTCAAAATTTTCGCGTTTCATCAGGAAATGATAAATATGGAATACGCCAAATTTTCAAATATACGGTTAAGTATTCACCAAAACCATAAAAATACATTTATGCGCAAACTGAGTCTTACTGACGGAGACACCTCACTCTGGGTTTATTCTTGGTGTAAATGTTTACTTATACCTTTTAATTACTTAGTAAACACGCACTATTAAATCGCTCAAATTTTCCACGCTGTAATAGGAAACGATAGTTATGGAATATGCTGAATTCTTACATATACTTTTCACCCAAAAAATAAAAATAGATTAAGATCAAACTAAGTATAACTGAGGGAGGTATCTCAGTCTGACTTTATTTTTGGAATAAATGATTACTTACTGTATACTTTTTATTAACGTAAAGTAGAAGCAAGCAACTTTAAATCTCTCAAACCGTCCATGTTCTGATAGGAAATGAAGAAAATGTTAAATTCTCACATATATTGTTAAAAGTGGTTACCCGAACCATAAAAAATATTTTTATGCACAAAACCGAGTCTCACTGAGGGATACACCTTACTCTGGATTTACTTTTGGAATAAATGTTTACTTATAGCTCTTAATTACTTAGCAGAAGCTTCGTACTTTCCATGGTCTGATAAGAAATGATAAATGCGGAGTATGCCAATGCTGACTAAGTGGTCACCCAAACCATAAAAATGTATTTATGCACAAAACTGAGTCTCACTGACGTAGGACCTCACTATGGGTTTATTCTTGGCATAAATGTTTACTTACAACTTACTAGAAGCAAGCACTGTTAAATCGCCCAAATTTTCCATGTTCTTGTAGGAAATGGTAGCTGTGCAATATGATAAATTCTCACATACACTCTTCACCCAAACAATAAAACTAGAGTTAAGTTGAAAACTAAGTTAAACTGAGGGATGTATCTTAGTCTTGGTTTATTCTTGGAATAATGATTATTTATAATTTTTAAAAACTTAAATAGAAGAAACCAACTTAATATCTCAAACTATCCGTGTTCGGATAGGAAATTATGATAGCTATGGAATATGCTAAATATTATTCTCATATGTAATCTTCACCCAAACAATAAAAATACATTAAGCTCAGAAGTAAGTTTAACAGAGGGAGGCATATCAGGGTGGATTTATTCTTAGAATAAATGATTATCTTTACTTATTAATTAATTAGTAGAAACAAGCACCTTTACATCGCTCTAAGTTTTCATGTTTCGAATGATAGCTATGTAATACGACAAATTCTCAAACATATTCTTCACCCAAAGATATCTCCATCTTTAAACAGTAAACTATACAGTAAATCACGCTTGGTTTAATGGTACTACGCGTTTAAGCGTCTAAGGGTACAGTGGGTTTAATGGTTCCAGGACGTGAGGCCACGCAAAAACATAAATGAACTAGTCTACTATACAGCTATAGCGAAGCGAGATATTGGTGTACTAGTAGTAACGTTTTTAAATGGAACACGGGGTACCACAAGGTTCAGTCCTTGGTCTCCTACTATTACCAACCTATAAATAACATTCTCGAAAATTTTCTCTTGACTGATGATACATATTTTTTTTACTTGCTTCTGACCAGGATATCGACAACATGATTAACAAACTGCAGCGTAACTTGAATGTACTGAATTCTTGGTTTAAATCCAACGATGTCTTCATTAGTGAAGAGAAAACTCTTCGGCACTGTAACATCTCCACACGCTCAAAAAGCTGTTGGAAAAAACCTCTTTCTTCATACTGAATTGTGTATGTAATACAAATTTTGTATGCAGTTTTTATCAGTAACTGCATAAATACATGTAGAGTGCCCAAAGGGATAAGTGAAGCTACTTTTCTGGGTTTCCAACTTGACCCACAGTGGACTTACAAAAAGCAAATAGAGAAACTCATTAAAAAACTTAGGAAACTTAAACCAAGTCAGGGCGGTTGTTCTCTAACCTGTGGTTACTTCCTTATAGCTAATAGAATTCTTCGACGTAACTAAATTAAATAATAACATTTGATCGTCGAATTAAAATCTTAAGGTAATAGGCTACTCAATAAAAACAAATGGATTTTAACTTCGTTTAAAATAGTCTCGTCGCATTGTTGCATGAATGAATAGGCTTACCGTCGAACCAAATTCTCCATTAGGCCTATCTGCTACTTCCGAAATTAAAACTGCATTTTTAAAATTAGGCCTAAAACCATGTTACCATGGCAACGTCAAGTTGCTACGAGTCACTGTTGGCTTCATCAACAGCGTCTCTCTCGTCACTTCCCTACTACCACTGATCTATATACGCTACGTTGCGCGTTACGATGCAACACTGTAACTGTGTGCCTGTAGGTGCACTGTGTTGCAAAAATGAATAGGCTTACAATACAATCCATATCGCCGTTAGCTGCTACTTACGAAATTAAAACTGCTGGTTAAAATTAGGCCTAAAAGCTGACAATTACGCCTAAAATGTAAAATAGGCCTAAAAGCTAATACATTTTTAACCGGCAAGTAGTGATGGCTACTGGTTTAGATTAGTATGATACAGATAGCTGTTGTAGTGCATGACAGAGGAGTGCGCCTCAACATTGTTAGTGGAGGAACTGAACAGAAGACCGGTGCGACTAGACAGTCGCTGTAGCCGCTTGTTAAAATTCGCAACGGTACCAAATAGAGACGACCACGGTTTACGACGTTAGGGGGGGTTATGAAAAGTCAGTTAAAAAACACGACAAACTAAAACATCCTTACTTCCTTATAGCTGATAGGTTTCTCGACGTAACTAAATGAAATAATAATATTTGATCGTCGAATTAAAATCATAATAATACCACGCAGCCGTAAAAACAATAGGATTTTAGCTTCGTTTAAAACAGTCCTGTCGCATTGTTGCATGAATGTATAGGCTTACCGTCGAACCAAACTTTTTCCATTAGGCCTATCTGCTACTTAACGAGATTAAAACTGCAGTTAAAAAATTAGGCCTAAAAACTGAAAATTAGGCTTAAAATCACGTTACCATGTTAACGTCAAGTTGCTACGAGTCGCTGCTGGCTTCATCAATAGCTGTATTTTATTACTCCATCTCTACAATGCGTCTCTCTCGTCACTTTCCTTCCACTGGTCTATATACGTTGCGCATGACGTTGTAACACTGTAAATATGTGCCCGGAGGTGCACCATGTTGCAAAAATGAATAGGTAAATGCAAAAATTAAAAAAAATGCAGGTAAAATTAGGCTTAAAATCTGACAATTACCCCAAAAATGTAAAACAGGCCTAAAAGCTAATACATTTTTAACCGGCATTTGTGATGGTTACTGCTTTTAGATTATATAATAGAGATCGCTGTTGCAGTGCGTGATAGAAATGTACGCCTCAACATTATAAGTGGCGAAATTGTAGAGAAGACTGGTTACGACTAGGTAGTCGCTGCAGCCGCTTGTTTTATTATATCATTTTTGATAATGTTTGATATTGTTTCTGATATTTTGATAGATTTTGATTCTGATATGTTTCTGACATAGTTTCTGATATCATTTTTGGTATTGCCAGCACTTTTATTTTTTTTCCTTTGCTCATATTATCAGTTGCAAATGTGAGGTTAAGTACCTAAAGTGTGCGCGGCCTATCTTGAGTTCGCTGCAGAACGAACACAGATAATCGATTGTACGTTTTTGGTAGCAGAGTGCCTTGTTGATATCCAAAACGGTTGCAAAAACAATGGCGGCCGTCGATTAAAGCCGCTTCCTCCAGGAAGACGTAGCCGTTCATAAAATACTTCCAGGACTCAAGATAAGCCGCGCGCACAATAACCGTTTTAGTTCCTACCTTACTCATACCATCTCACTGTTCAAACACGATATTATTGTTGTATTTTCCTTGCACCATGTCCTGGCGTACACTTTTTATATTGCAAGCCACAAACACACGTTCATACAGAACTTAGGGCCGTTTGCTGAATAAACCTATACTATTAACTATTATTATTTTTCTTTCTTCAGGAATGCTTTGACAATGAAGGTGTCTTTAACAAGGTAAGAGTACTAAATAATAATAATAAATGTAATAATAATAATGATAATAATGGAAAAATTCAGCAATAACTATACTTAACGCACACACACCTCTTAGGCTACCCAACCAATGATTAACTACAAAACTTGGCGTAAACTGCGTTCGGTACAATAATTCTACAGGGTGTACCTAAAAGGTCTGGCCAAATTTTCAGGGTGTAGTCTATGATCAAAAGTAAAACAAAAAAGTCTTATAAATATGGGTCCGGAAATGCATCCGTTTTTCATTACAGCCCCCCCCCCCCCCAAAAAAAAATTAGGGGTAAAACGTTGAAGTTTTTCCATAACTTCCCACCTGATTTGTCCAAACAACTACTGTAACAAATGATGCATCCTTCTTGCAATTTCATTACTTCGTGATGTAGGTCGTAAAACTTTGCGGTTGGGGCTGTAATTGAGTAAGGCGTGGGGTGAGGGGAGAAGTTGGAGGGGGGGGGGCTTTTAGTTGTTTTACTGAAACAAACGCTGCGTTCGCCATGCAGAGCAGAAGAAAATCCACGCAGCATTGTCCCAGGTAGACACAAACAGAGATTTAGTCTGAACGTGTGGGCGGGCATAGTTGGTGACGAATTAATAGAGCAGTGACACGACGTAGTATTGTTGTATATAACTCTATGCTGGAGCCTTAATGGGTTAGCTGCAAGCGAAAAACAGAAGGGCGTCATACTGAAGCCGATGCTGTGAAGAGTGATTTCTTAGACCTAAAACGCGCGATTTTTGTTGTTGGAGAAAACAACGTTATTTTAAGCCTAAGAAGTCCGCTCTTCCGTTGTATTTCCCTCCATTTTTATGCAGTGCACCTTGTAGTTATGCCCTCCATAACCCATACTGGTGCCAATATGGCGGCAAATGTCACTGCTCTATAGGTCCCTATGTGTTGGCGCCACGTCTAAATGGGGAAACCTAGTAACGGTTTCTCAAATAACGAGTTACATACCTTACTGCAGGATGTTCCATTGAGTATCAGACAACGAATGTGGTTCATGCATGACGGTGCTCCACCACATTTTAGCCTCCTAGCACGACAATTCCTAAATCGTGCCTACCCATTTCGATGGAATGGTCGATGAGAACCGCGTGCGTGGCTCCCTCGGTCACCAGATCTGAATCCACTGGACTTGGGGACACCTAAAGTCACTTGTGTATTCAGTTCCAGTCGACAACGAGGAAGCCCTTAGGCAGCTGGCTGTGGAGTGTTGCCATACGATCAGAAATACACCCGGTGTCTTTGAATGTATTAGCCAGTCAATGGCAAGACGCTCCCTTGCCTGTGTTGGATCGCATGGTGGACACGTCGAGCACCTTTTGTAGTCACAAAAGGCACACATTTCTCTTTTCTAAACTGAAGATGATACCAGATAGGACATTTTGGTGCTCTGCATGGCGACGCAGAGTTTGTTTCGGTAAAACTATTAAAGAGGACCCCTCCCCCCAACTTGGGTCGCCCCCTTCCTTCATTACTGCCCCAACCGCAGAGTTTTACGACCTACATTATGAAGTAAAGAAGTTGCAAGAAGGAATGTAAATTGTAGTTGTTTGGACAAATTAGGTGGGAAGTTATGGAAAACTTCAACGATTTACCCTTAACTTTGGGGGGGGGGGTGAGGGGGAGCTTTAACGGAAAACGGATGCATTTCCGGACCCACGCTTATAGGACTTTTTATTCTTACTTTTGATCATAGACTGCACCCTGAAAGTTTTTGGCCAGACCTTTTAGATACACCCTGCATTGCTGCATCATTCAGTAACGCTAGGAGTTATTAATAAACAAAAACGAATCGTTAAGAGTTAAAAGTAAGGGTCTAAAACTCTAAACCTGTAAGGAACACGGACAAGCTTTGACTGTAGGGTCTAGGTGTCAAATTTGGCCAGTAAGACGCTGCTTAACATTAGACCCTTACTACCCGGTTTTTGAGGAACAGCTTTCCGTGGTCGTCCTATAAAGACCCATGTGATAATCCAATGATGTGGGGTTGTGGGTTTCCTAATTTGCTTTAGGTTGACATTTTTTTCCGATTTGGTAACATGGCAGTGATTCCAAGCAAGACAACCTGCTACAAGCATAACCGTGTGCACCCATTCTGTCTGAATAGGCTGGGATGATATTTACAAAGTTGAATTTACAAAATTGGCTTACTAACTCATTAATTAAACAAGTCTCGTGGTAGTGGGATGTGCGTTTCCTGCTTTGCTTTAGCTTGAAAATTATTTATCTTGGTTTGGTATTTGCAGTAGAGATCATTATTGGTTGTTGTCAATTGCTTTAAATGTACGAAGTTCATACAAAGATTTAAAAAATTTCAAAGGATCAAAAGTCACAGAAAACAGAAGAGTGCCAAATTTCACAGGAAAATTGTGTTCTTGAAATTGTTTAAACATATTCCAAGAACCAAAAAAAAAAACCTTTTATAACCACACATACTCACGTTCAATCCGAATAGGCTTGAAAAACATTTATAAAATTAGATTTCAAAATTGAGTTACTAAGTCATTAACATGATCACCGAGTAGTAAGGGTCTAATGCTTAGCAGCGTCTTACTGGCCAAATTTGACACCTAGATCCTTACAGTCAAAGCGTGTCCGTGTTCCTTACAGGTTTTGACTTTTAGACACTTACTTTTAACTTTTAACGATACGTTTTTGTTTATTAATCCGTGCTACTTTGAGAATTGTAATAAATAGGTGTGGTGGTGGATGAGGGGTGGGGTAATGTGTGACACCTTTATAATTAATTTGTTGTTTGTTTTGTTGCGCCGCCTTTAAGCTCGGTAAATAGCTATGGCCCTTACTAACCTTTCTATCGCTAATGTTAACAATAGAAACAAATCCTTTAATCTTCAGTCTATGTCTTGCAGCTGGCGTTTGCTAAATGGCATTGTTGCATAATAACAATGTTTAAAACAACGTAAAGCAATCAATCTGGTCGTTTAGAGCTCCGTAACTCCGGAACCACTTGACCAATTAGAAAAGGCCTTATGGAAAGGGCACATCTACGGAGCAATACATGTAAAATGAGCTAAGAACCAGCTTTACAGGACAAATAGTTTGACCTGTAGAAAGGACAGACGAAAGGTACATCCCCAGAACAAGACCAAGACCAAGAACAAAAGACCAAGAACAAGAAGATGTCTATTTGGCCCCTCTCTGTATCTCGGGTTTGGCTGCACTGAATTTCGCAATTTTTGAACTGTATACAGGCCTTGACTAGTCAAGGCTAGATTCAAAATTTGGTTTAAAGGTGTTTAATTTTGACGGAGTTATAAGCTCTCAAAGTTGAAAGTTTAACACAGAGATCCTGTATAGTTCGACCCTTACTAACACTGGCTAATAATGATTGTTTCGGAATGTTTTTGAATTTTTGCCGCCAGATGACGCCACTCCTGGCTGCGCACTATGCAGGCCAACTTGTAACAAAATACGAAGCAGGAGTAGCATCAAAATTGTCAAGCCAAATGTCGTAAGTGCAGCCATAACGGGCAGGCAAGACGTGGCGAAATCTGGAGGCAAAACTTTAAAAAGGACCGTAAATTATCCACGCTCATGACTAGTGTACCTACAGTACTTTTGTATCAACGGCTCCTTACATCATCTGACTGTCAAACGGATGATGCAAGAAGTGTACTTGCAATTACTTACCTCTTAACTGGCCGAACATTTCGCCCCGCTCACTCAATCGTCGTTGTCTCGCTACACATCAAAGAAGGTTCTTTGCTTTTTTTCTTCTTTTTTTTTTTTTAGCAAACTAAAACCAAGAAAGGGAAACGAAACAGTAGTGAGAAAATATATAGGCGTGTTACGACAGGTGTTTCTATATAAAACAATAAATTTCATGTTTGTGGGCGTAATGTACCCATATAAGCTTTACGCCAGTCACAAAAGACTGACTCCAAAGACTGCTGCACACTGAATTTTGCCTCGATTGCTGTGATGCGAGTGTGTTTACTTTCTTCTTATGTGAAGCTACGTTTCTCTACATCTTTAGGTGTGTATTTTCTTTGATATTCCTTTAAATTTACCGGATGAATTTGCGTCACTGACTCATTGGCAGAGGGGGGTTGTTATTTCTTCCGCCTAGGACCTTGTAGGTTTTGCACTCATCCATCTCGCCTTCCCTCGAAAAAAAAATTGCTTTCTTCGAGTTTTTTTTCAGGAAAATATCTTCAGAAACAAATTTCTTCAGAAAATTCAAAATAAGCCTACGATTAGTACAAGCCGCAAATGAACCGGGGGGGGGGGGGGGGGGGAAGGGGGGAAAGGCCCTACTGTCCTCTTATTTTCGACCGTGCAGGGTTTAAAATATTCGTACGCATAATTTTTTGGGAGGAAGGTGGCTAAATTTGACACCCACCTTTACGCGCCCTGCGTATACGATCACTTTATTTTAAAGGTATACCGCCAGTTTTCTTCCTTTGAGTAATGTTGTTACTACTCAGGGAGTGGACGATTGATTTCAAAATATACTCGAGCACAATTCACACCTTAATGTACAGCTAGGGGTCTGTACACAGAGTAGCACATATTAGGCACTGACAAGTTGCAGCATGTCAGGCCTAACGCTCAGCTCTAGGAAGACCAACCTGTCGAGTTGTTCCTCCCTCACCAATTGCCCCTTCGGACGTCCAAGTCCCACGTTTTATAGTGGGGCCAGAACAATAGAAGTAGCCTGAGGCACTAGCCAACAAGTCCAGGCATGCGCCATTGGTGTATTGTTGGGACTATTTGACGTGCAATCCATATTAAAATTGGGCGGCCAGGAGAGATTCTCCTGTAAGGTACTATTTTACGTGCATCCTATGCCGTACCCGATTCCCCCACGTAGTCGTTGAGATTAGATTCGCCTTTTCCACGCTGGTTCATTCAAGCAGAGGTGGTTTGACTGCAGTGCCTACAGAGATAAAAGTGCTGGCAAGAGCAGGACATGGTTCTTTAAGCCCAATTGCCTTGGTCGTCTGTATCCTAACGCCGACCCAATGAGCCTCATTGAACTTCAGTCTGTGGGGGTTATAAAGCCAGGAGGAAAATCATTTTAAGGTGAAGGCAAATGCTTATTTTTAATGACCGTTGGTTAAGTTATTAGAAGGTTAAGGAAAGGTTTAATTTTATTTGCGCCAGAAGGAAAATCATTTTAAGGTAAAGCCAGATGCTAATTTTTAATGACCGCTGGTTAAGTTATTGCAAAATTAAGCAAAGGTTCAATTTTAATTTTTTGCTTTACTTAGTGTGCCTGACGGTTTTTAATTTTTTTTAAATATTTATTTAGGTCACCTACAGCGAAGTCGTCCAGAAATGTGGGCAAAAAAAGGTAAGCTTCGTTTGATAACACATCATTCGTTATATTACATGTTTATTTGCAGCAAATTAATAACACCAATTATACACAACCCAGCGTGAAATCAATGTCATTGAGTTGATACTTTGTATGAACACGGCATACTGAAATCACTAATAAAGTCCTATTAAAACAACCTACTCTGAATTTTCGATTGTGCACTCGTTCTTACATCTAGCTTTGTGCAGCTTTGCTTTGCAGCTACAATTTTGTTGCGAGTTACATTGCATTGGTGAAGGTGTAGTTGCGATGATAGCAATGGTACCTGGATGGCTACGTATGACATCATTTGTGTAAATCACGTCGGATAATTTCGTGGCAATACAATAAAATTTTTCTTCCTCAGAGGAAAAAGAAATTTCGTAGTATCGTTTGAACAAGCATTGTTGGGTGTTTCGATGCGAGTTTGAAAAGCTAAATATCAGACACCATGTTTAAATTGCAGGCTATTTCTACTTTTAGAAACGAGATAGGTGCACAAACGCACTCTTAGCCTCTCTGAGGATTACCGAGTGTACGCTAAAAAATTTAAATTATTTTATTAAATAATCGTGTACCCGTATTTACGTGTTTTTGACTACCAATGCAACTAAATATGTTTATTTTTTTTTGTAAATGTATTTTGTTAGAAGAGGTTTTGTAGTACATTAACATAAATGTAGTGTAGCATTATTAATTTTATTGTTACTTAATAAATTTTTTAACTATATCAAATTTTTTTATTTGATTCTTTCTAGAATATTAGACAAGTTGTAAAGTGCGCCTTCAAGGTTACTGGAATTGTGAGTATATATACATTTATTTTAATTTAATAAATTTATTGTAGCTTTATGTCATCTGAAGCAAACTGCTGTGCAGACGAACTGGCTACATTTTGAACCATTCTAAACGTTTTTGAAGAATGAAATCTGGAAAGGGGAGGGGCAAACCCAAGGAATTGAACCGGGACACCTATTATCATCGCAGGGGGCCCAGATAACGTCTACAATGTGCCAGAATAGATTAGAACAGGAACATAGCTAGGTGTAAAATTTTCCTTGACAGAATTAGTGAAGGGACGGGCACAGAAACCATTCGTTATTTGCTCCCATACATAGAGAATTAAGGCCTTATTTGGCACCAATACGGTACACAGGGTTGAAGAGCTACAATAAATTGCCAGTAAAAAACTTGTCGAGGGGGGGGGGGG
>JAHWFP010187589.1:0-11758 GCA_023313725.1 Lithobius niger | reverse complement strand
CTCGCTGGAAATCATTACTAATTCTCCCGCCAAAATAAATTTTTACAAATTGTTTTGTCAACTGCGAGTTCCAAGTTTTAAATGGTGTTAAACTTTTCTCTAAAAACAAGAGTTTTAAAACAAACACATTTTAAACACATCTGAAAACGTTAAGGCTCTCTATAGAACAGCGTCAAGTGACGTCATATTGGCTACGAGACACCATTTGGAGGTAATAGCTACAAAGTGCACTAGATAAAAATGTAACGGAAAACAACGGGACTTCTAGTCAAGACAGTGCTTTGAGAGCGGCTTTCTTAGGCTTAAAAGTCCGTTGTTTTCTCCAACAACAAAATTAAACAACGGCACTTCTAGTCAAACCAGTGCTTTGAGAGTGGATTTCGTAGGCTTAAAAAACAGTTGTTTTCTCCAACCCCTTATGCTGCTAGGTTGTAACTGGAAAATAAAGATTCCACTTGCTTAAAAATGGCAGGAACTGCCAAAAAGTCGACAAAAATCGCGCGTTTTAGGCCTAAGAAATCCAGTCTAATAGCATTGGCTTCAGTAAGACGATCTTTTTTTCTCCCTCCAGTGCTCCTTGCAGCTAACCCAGTTATTGGCTCCACCATAGAGTTATACACAATAATACTACGTTGCAGTGACAACGACGTCGTATTATTACATAAGGCATTGACACAACGTTGTGTTATTGTATATAACTCTATGCTGGAGCCAGTAACTGGGTTAGCTGCAAGGGGCACTGGAGGGGAAGAAAAAGGTCGTCTTACTGAAGACAATGCTGTTATATAAGAGTGGAGTTCTTAGGCCTAAAACGCGCGATTTTTGTCGATTTTTTGGTAGTTGCTGACATTTTTAAGCAAGTGGAATCTTTATTTTCCAATTACAACCTAGCAGCATAAGGGATTGGAGAAAACAACTGTTTTTTAAGCCTACGAAATCGACTCTCAAAGCACTGGCTTGACTAGAAGTGCCGTTGTTTAATCCACCATTTCAATCTAGTGCTCCTTGCAGGTATCTCTCTTGTAGCCGTATGACGTCACTTGAAGCTGAAGAGTGACAACGACGTCGTATTATTTATTACGTATAACTCAATGCTGGCGCCAGTAACTCGGCTAGCTACAAGGGGCACCGGATAAACATGGAGGGGAAAAAGAATGGTGTCTTACTGAATCCAATGCTGTTAGAGCAGTTTTCTGAAGCCTAAAACGCGCGGTTTTTTTTTCTATTTGTTAACAGTTGCTGAAATTTTTAGCAAGTCGAATCTTTTCTTTTTCGATTACAGCCTCGCAGCATAAGGAATTGGAGAAAACAACTTTTTTTAGGCCTAAAAAATCCGCTCTGAAAGCACTGGCTTGACTAGAAGCGCCTTTGTTTATACCTCCAATTTGATGTAGTGCCCCTTGTAGCTATCTCTCCAGATCTGGTGCCCCTTGTAGCTAATATGGCGTTATTATCGCTGCTCTATGAGTGAAAACGTACAAAAACGTCTTTCAAATGATACAGGATGGCAAGAAATCTTTCAAAACATTATCGTTTTGTTGACGTAAAATGTGTCAGTTAAAGAAACTAGCATTTAGTTTGCAGCACAAATGCTACTAGAATCACAAGTGTGAAGAATATACGCGTCATTTTGAAAATTCGCATTCTGCGTTTTGGAATGCTTAACATTGTTTAACGTGTTGTAACATAAACAAAACTACTTTAAATTTAAAATGCCTTCGTTTTATTTTAAACATTTCCGTCGTTTACGTCTGCTGTAAGCATGTCTTTGTATATAAGGTCTTGTAAAACATTTCATGTCGGCAACACTGTGAAAACGTTAACGTTTGGAAGGTGTTTTCTCAGACAATGGCATTTGTAAAACAACTCGTGTGCGTTTTCCATCTACGTGTAAAACGTTTTCTGTGTCCTTTTCTTTCGAGTTTGTGATGCGTATTTATAAAGCGCAGAGTGCTATCTGCAGTCTGTGAAGCTCTGTATGCCGGTGCGTATAGTTAGTTCTCCGTGATTTAGCATTCGCTGAAGCCTGTCGTTCGTGTTAAGGTGCGATGCAGGCCGTGAGTGCACAAGACAGTTCGATATACCCAGTACGCTTAACTTGAACAATGAGAAACGTAGGTTACCACATATCGAGACACAGTTGCTACGAATAAAATTTATTAGCAACAAAGAGACGACAAAAAACTGCTACACATAATTTTCAAGCTAATCACGGAGGCTGCTCGACGCCGTTTATATACATGATTGAAGTCCTCTCTCCAGCAAAACTAAAACTATTAATTTCTCCGTTCCTAATTCAATATATTTCGGCCAAACTTGGCCAGATAGTAGACAGGTCTGGAAGACATATTTATACCAACTTTTACGCAATTCCGTACAACAGTATAAACGTAGGGGAGCCACGCGCCAATTTGAAAACTGTTAATTTCTTGTTGTTGTTGCGGTTGTTCTTGTATGACACGGTTTCAGAAAAAAAAAAACTACTCCACGTACCTAAAATCTGAAACAGGATCTAAGCTAGAAATTTCTTTGGCCTTCATCGTCACAGAGATCACTTTTTCGTTTGGTCGAGCCATTCCGGAGTTTCGGGACCCTGAACGACCATTTTAATTGTTTTACATCGTTTTAACGATTGTAATTAGGGAACAATGCCACTCAGCAAATTCCAGATCCATTTTTCGTGCACTTGTTATGTCTTTGCTAAAAAGTTGATTGAAAGATTAATGCAGGGGTAATGCTGTGCACTGTCGGATTTGATATACCTCTGTATATTGGTCCTGTACTTAGATTGCGTATGGGGCGTAAGGCGTCCGGCCACGACCCCTGCGAATAAATTCTAATTCTATAGTTCTAAAGATTCCGTGTTTCAGCTAAACGCATATAGATTTAAACCATATACTTAAGCTACGTTGTGAATTTCGAAATTGGCAGGACTATAGAATGGTGTATTTATTTCGTAGATGCAGGCTTTCGGAGCTGAGTTGAATTGTTTCAAAGTGGCCAGCAACAATCTACTGCACAATAAACCATTGTAACGCGATGCCATAGCCGTCAAAAAGGTACACGGATAAAAAAAAATGATGATTTTTAATTCAAATAATCAATTGAGAAAATTGCGTCTGTTTAAGTGCTGTTGTGCTTTACCAATCATATAATATTAAAACGTAAAGCACAAACAGGTGCAATTTTCTCAATTGTACATTTCATTATTTCAATTAAAAATCATCATTTTTTTATCCGTGTACATTTTAACAAGTAAAGTGAAACTTCAATCATATAACCCCTTTTTTTTTGTGCGGCACACTTGACGTTTTTGTGTTTAATCTGAAAGCGTTAAAGGGTTTAACGAGCGTTAACCACTCCTGGTCATCTGCCCGAAGCCCTAAGGCCCTATGTCTGTAGCACCCAGATTCCCAGGCGGTCACCCACCCAGGTATCAATCAGGCCCAATGCTGCTTAACTTCGGTGATCTGATCTATTTTGTAATTTATTTTGAATTAAACAACGCACGAGCACTGGTTCAATGGAGATCACTAACACCAAGTACCGCTAAAACCGACGTTCATTTACTAAGCGGCGCTGCGTTCTTGCATTGTTTTGTTATGCTTTGTTTCAAACACTTGATCACGTTTTCACGCGCTATTTTACCCTATTGCTTCAGTTTAACACTAAAATCAACGTTCATGCAACGGTGACTCTGCTGTTTTTGTCACGGGAGCGAAAGTCTCCCGTAAATATAACAAAATATGGCAAAACATAGCAAAATATGGCGTAAATATGGCAAAATATAGCAAAATATGGCGTAAATATGGCAAAATATGGCAAAATATGGCGTAAATATGGCAAAATATGGCAAAATACGGCGTAAATATGGCAAAATATGGCGAAATATGGCGTAAATATGGCAAAATATAGCAAAATATGGCGTAAATATGGCAAGAGTTCGAACACTACTCCTTTTCTGCGTTATTGGACATAAAATTGGACACGACGAATAAAGTGGCTTATCTCTGTTTTCTATTTTGATGCATACCATTGTAATAAATCGAACTGTGCATTGTCGCAATTACCATCCTTTGTATAAACCACCGTCGCAGGTATATAACAAGATAACGTTCCACGGTATAGGTGAACCTTATCGACATTATCGTTAGCCATATTTTTTTAGTGACGATTTATCGCACGCGGGTGTCAAAGACGTTATCTCAGGCGATCTCAGAATTAACAGAGAATTAACTGATGCAATTCCCGCTCTGCAAAACATAAATAACAAATAATAAAAAAAAAACATTATGCGCATGAAAACAAAATGGCCAATATAGTACATTTAAAAACCAGTGTTTACAAAAAAAACAATACATTTTAGACAACCAGAAAACGTTTACAAAATAACGGCTGAGAACTAGAGATCTTTCAAGACACATATATGTATACAGTGTTGCAAACGTTAAATTTGTTTAAAATACATATTTAAAGTGCAGCATTTTATAAACACATAGGCACTTACTTAAAACACAGGTATGAAGAAATTGTTTGATTACGAAGCACATACATCTTTGAAACTTGTGTTAAATGGAAAAGCTTATGTTTAAGACGCGTTATAAAATAACACACTTTAAATAAAAACACTACGATTTTTATTTCAATACATCCGTTACTATATACGTGTGTTTTAATCAAGTTTCATATAGATTGAAAATAAACTCAACATTTGAAACACATTTGCGAATGGCACTAAAACATGTTTTCAAGGTGTCTTCCCAGCCAATGCTATTTGAAAAAACGCTGTTATATACTATATTTCAACTAAAAACGTCTAATTAAAATCTCTAGGGATGTCTCAAATGTGTTCAAATGTGTAAACGTATTCCTGGGTGTTCGTACCAACTACAGCTGCGAATATTTTTGAATCTCTGTAATTTTTCGCTTAAAAATTTAAAACCTGTGAAGGCTGATACGGTGGGCATACGGGCTGAATTTGTGTATCGAAATTTAATTGAAAAACGTGCATTTTTAGGTGCTTTTATGTGTGTGCAAAGTCTTATATAGTTGTGCATTAATTTCTGAATAATTTCCACAAAATGATGATTATAACCATTAATCATGAGGCTTATGAGTTATTTTTAAATTTGTGGGTCAAAATCATCGATGGCCCATGCCCAGTTTTATACTGTTACACGAACTTAAATCCCAAAACATATACCACAGAACGGCTGTGGAAAATCTGTAATAATCGAACAATCATATTGACAGACAGAAAAACATACTTGCTTTGTTTCCCACTATGCGTCACACGCACAAAAAAATGCAAATTAAAGAATTGTAAATTCGTTAGCCATGTTGACTTTAGCTTTTAAAACCAATCAAAGGCCACGAAAGGTAATACAACTTTAAATCATCGAAAGTAACTGTCCCTGCCTCCAAACGGGAATGCAGGCGATTTTTTCTTTGCCGTGAGAGGGCGGAAGCAACTTGGAACTCCCTTCCGGAGGACGCGGTTGCCACCCTTCCATGTACATAAAGTAAATTTCAGAATAAATTTGTATCTTCCTACACTCTTAAACTTACCAGCATTCTTGACGAGGTTTATGTCTTTTATTTTGCTTTCAACTAGGTTTAATAATAATAATAATAATAATGATAATAATAATAATATGTGGTTTTCCACACCCGGTGTGGTATGAAGGGAGACGGCGGGACCGAAGTCCCTGAAGCTGGCTCCACGAACAGTTCTTTTAGGGGATGAGTTTGCGCAGACAATACTCTGGTTTCCTCAGAAATGATCTCAGCGGTCCAATTCGTCGATGGATATGACAGATCATTCCATGGATTTCGTGGATGGCAGTGCATTCCATGGGTGTGGTATTAGTGGGGGGCATCCTCTTTCATTTTCCTTGCCACTGTGAGTGGTTAAGCTCTTTCGTTATATTATGTTTTTATTATATTCTTTAAAACGTTGTGGCAGGTCGTATTAACGACCATTAAAGATCATATAAGTTAAACAAGATCAAATCACGACGCTGGTGAATTTCGAAGGGGTCCCGCAGGAAGGGGGGGGGGAAGGCATGTGAGGAAAACTAATATTTTTGAAGCGTCGCCATTTGGTTAATTTTTACTCCTATCTTTTTGTTACATTGTATATTTCAGAATGTAAAAGACGTCAGGATGATCAAGTATTATTTAGTGGTTGCAGACTAAACGTTGTTAATAAAACATACTTAATAAGGGCACGTCATAAAACCATTTTAACAACGTAAATAAATAGCAGTTAATGACGGCTGCTCCAGTGTTTCAAACAGAATATAATTTCCACAATGAACACAATTTAATTTGCCCCCTGTATTTTATGGGAGTAGCGAATTTTTATTAAGTGACCGAAGGGGTTCTTGCGAATTTAATTGTTCCTGTTGGGACATTAACCCAATACTGACTCAAGTGTCATCTTCTGGGGAATAAATAAGTTAAAACTGCGTATGGAATGATTGTTTGTGCATAGTCCGTAACTTCGTTGTTTAAAAAAAAATGCTTTAAAGATAACGATTTAGACATAAAGAAATCGTTTGATTCCAGTTCCGAAAGACATAAAAAGTAGTGCAATAAAAACGCTGGCTGAAAATTGCGCCGACGGAAGAGTGCAACGACTAAAAATGTGCACTCATAAGAACACCTGTGCACAAGAAAATGGTCTAAACTGCAACGTGTTGGATGAACTCTCGTTAACAAGCTTTAATATTAGTGTTTTTTTCCGACTTTTTTTGGGCTGTAAAGACATTCACAGCATTATTCTTGCAACACATTTAGTATAAAACAACCCTTTTATGTGTACAGGCTACAGCTAGGATGCCTAGTGTAGGCTAATTAAACTACTGAATACCTTTCTGCGCACATTCAGTCATGAAGAAGCACGTTACAGGCTATAATACGTTACAGGCTATGCTAATCAGTGAAAATTAGTATTCAAGTTTATATATCTATTATGTTATATAGAATAGGAAACTGTTTTTACAAACGGACAAAACTGTTGGACTATAACGCATAAATAAATACAAAATTATTATATTACATGCTAAGCAATTTCTTAAACTCTGAACTATTTTAGACACTTCAGTCAAGTCCTGATACAAGTTGTCTATGTAAATAAAGCATAAACAAACTACTGCACTGGCAGGGAAAAATATTCAAATTTGAAAAGGGTAAGAAAAAAGCTTCCTGATGGGATTTTTTTAAGTCGGGATTTTTTTAGTATATTCCTTCTAATTTATTAGTCACACACCACCTCAAACCCACAGTAAAACCATTCTTCGTTGACAGAATGGCGCCCAAAACCCACGAAACCATCCTACATATTATCATTTTCAGCCGAACCATCTTTAAAACTTAAAAATATGTCCTTTCTTAACATTTGTCAAAGTTACAATATAAAATTAATTAAATCAATGTTGTAAATATCTAATAATGTCATTTTTTTAAATTTTGAATCCAGTAAAGATATAGGGATTGCATAGATACATATCGAGGGTTGAAACTACCCCAGTTTGGGTAGAACCAGATGATTAAAGTATAAACTCATTTAATCTAAATTACTAATAGGGATCCAAACAACCTTCCACACAATAATTTGCTCAATTTTGTATTCTAAATCCTAACAAGGTCTATTAATAAATAAATACGGATGCAAACCTATTTACGTTGCCTTTTGGACTTAAATGTCAGACTGTCTGAGTGAGGAATCGAACCCACGACCTTTGAAACCAAAGGCCGGGGTCCTACCACTCAGCCACACTGACATGGCCTATATTATAAACAGCCTGGCAAACTTTGTAGTCAGCTTTATGCTTTAACTGTTCTCCGTTCATCAAAAAAATAACAAAAGAACGAATCTTAATAATTATTTTATACCATTTCTCCATATCTTCCGCTGCTCTTCCAATTTTGTTACTTAATTCTTACAAGACCATTATGGGCGTTTTCAATCACCATGAGGCGTGGGAGTGCCACGCCCTTTTTATCCCGCCCTTCAGCATAATAGGGCGTGGCTGCTACCGCCCTTAGCACACCAATGATATTAATAAAAGAAGCCGAAAAAGATGGAAAAAAAAGTGTTCCGGTTTTCCCTTAGGACTCCTCAGTGTGCCGTAACTGATTTTTATGGCACGAGACGACAACGACCATTACCGTTTGCATTTTCAAAGAGCTCATGCGGGCCGCCACGTTAGGCCTATCTTTTGGTCAACTTGATGTTGAGATTTCGAGCTTGAAGAACTGTAATTACGTCGCTTCCTCCCCTTTAGTGTTTAGATTTTTATCTGTGTAATGTTGTGTGCCACTGCTGGGTCGAAATTGAGTCATTATTTTTCACTTCTCCGGGCGCGGGGTCGCGCAGCGGAGTGTGATGTGGTCAGGTGGCCCGCAGTAAATCTGTCGTTAGGCCTAATTATTATGCCTTTTTTTTGTTTGTTTGTTTTTGTTATGAGTGTGGCTTCGGTGAAGACATGCAGTTACGATACAAAAAAATAAGGCAAATCAACAAATATTTGGCATTTGATCAGGATCGCAATTGATTTTTATTTCTACATCATGTATAGCTTCGTTCAGCACGGCACGCAATGTGATGATGATGGCCTGTGTGTAATGCAAACGTTAGGCTTAGTTTAGGATCTTTTTTGCATTATTTTACCACGAATATTAAAAACGCAAATCAACAAATTGTATTCGGGGTTTTAACGATGATCGTAATTAATTTTTATTTCCACTCAGTATGGTTGTTAAGTTAGGCTTAGGCCTAGTTTAGGTCCCGGTTTTTCTGTTCGATTGCTCAAGCTAAAAAAGACAAATCGACACAAAATGTGGGTTTTGAGAATGGAAGCAGTATTGATTTTTCTTCCCACCCTGTGGGGGTCGTTCATTCGGCGTATGATTTAGGCTTAAACACCGCTTTTATTTGCGCTAACGACGTAACGTGAAATAAGCAAATCAGCAAAAAATTAGGAACTGTTAAACACACTTTAGGCTTAAACACCGCTTTTATTTGCGCTAACGACATAACGTGAAATAAGCAGATCAGCAAAAAATTAGGAACTGTTAAACACGCTTTAGACTTAAACACCGCTTTTATTTGTGCTAACGACATAACGTGAAATAAGCAAATTAGCAAAAAATTAGGAACTGTTAAACACGCTTTAGGCTTAAACACCGCTTTTATTTGCGTTAATGACATAACGTGAAATAAGCAAATCAGCAAAAAATTAGGAACTGTTAAACACACTTTGGGCTAGCACCGCTTTTATTTGCGCTAACGACATAACGTGAAATAAGCAAATCAGCAAAAAATTAGGAACTGTTAAACACACTTTAGGCTTCCGCTTTTATTTGCGCTAATGACATAACGTGAAATAAGCAAATCAGCAAAAAATTAGGAACTGTTAAACACGCTTTAGGCTTAAACACTGCTTTTATTTTCGCTAACGAGACAACGTGAATACGCAAATCAATAAAAAATTAGGAACTGTTAAACACGCTTTAGGCTTAAACACCTCTTTTATTTTCGCTAACGAGATAAGGCCGTGAACAGAAATAAGTTTATTTCTCGGGTATTTTCATTCAAAAAGTGCCAGGCCAGGCCACCAGGCTTTTTATTTTATTTTTTATTTTATTGGAAGTAACTCAAGTCTTACTTTCAACCGCTCAAAACACTTGCATCTTAAGTTTACGGAAAAACTTGCAAAACACTTAATTTTATGGAGCTCAAAGGGGTCAATTTACGCTAAATAATACTTATTTTCAGCTAACTGAATTGCTTTCCTTGTAACGGTAATAAATTTAGGTTGAGCTATAGCAAATAAAAAGCATCGACAAGGGGCAAATTTGACCACCAGGCAGGGCCTGGGAAATAACTAATTTTTTTTTCGTAGCCTTCCAAAAAAATTAGGAACTGTTAAACACGCTTTAGGCTTAAACACCACTTTTATTTTCGCTAACGAGATAACGTGAATACGCAAATCAATAAAAAATTAGGAACTGTTAAACACGCTTTAGGCTTAAACACCTCTTTTATTTTCGCTAACGAGATAAGGCCGTGAACAGAAATAAGTTTATTTCTCGGGTATTTTCATTCAAAAAGTGCCAGGCCAGGCCACCAGGCTTTTTATTTTATTTTTTATTTTATTGGAAGTAACTCAAGTCTTACTTTCAACCGCTCAAAACACTTGCATCTTAAGTTTACGGAAAAACTTGCAAAACACTTAATTTTATGGAGCTGAAAGGGGTCAATTTACGCTAAATAATACTTATTTTCAGCTAACTGAATTGCTTTCCTTGTAACGGTAATAAATTTAGGTTGAGCTATAGCAAATAAAAAGCATCGACAAGGGGCAAATTTGACCACCAGGCAGGGCCTGAGAAATAACTAATTTTTTTTTCGTAGCCTTCCAAAAAAATTAGGAACTGTTACACACACACTTTAGGTGTAAACACCGCCTTTATTTTCGTAAACGACATAACGCAAAATATGCTAATCAGCAAAAAAGTAGGTTTTGATCAGAGTCGCCATATTTTTATTTCCACCTTTGTAGGGCCGTTCAGCATAATTGTGATGATGATAGTGGCCTGTAATACAAACATTAGGCTTAAGGGATCATGTTTTGTCTTTGCTTATATCCTTGTATAAAACAGGCAAATCATCAATACTTTTGGTTTTGATTAGTAACTCATTTTTTTTAGTAACTCATTTTTATTTTCACTCGTTTACAGTCGTTCATCAGAGCTTGATGTGATGATGATGGCCTGTAATCAAAAACAGATAGGCTTATTTTAAGACTTTTTTTTGGGTGTTTACTGATAAAATATGCAAACAAATAGACAAATCAACAAAATATGTGATTTTCCTCACGGTGTGAGGGTAGGTCCTGCATCCCAAGCAAGACAATCAATATAAATATCTGCCTTTCCTGAGTGGGCCTTGGATTTTGCATATTTCCTTTCAGTTTCTCCCGCCAGGAACTGTATTGTCTTATATCATTGTCTTGTTGCAACAGTGTGTGTATTCTCGCTGCGGTATTCAACAGTCAGTGTAGGCTAAAAAAGGGTTTCAAAGGGTTTAACGAGCGTTAACCACTCCTGGTTATCTGCCCGAAGCCCTAAGGCCCTATGCTACTGCAATGTATAACAATGACATCTCTTGTATACCGCCATTGAAACCATTGTTTAGTCCCAAGGTGTATTAATGACGTCATGGTGTCCATAACGTTGGGGTCTGTAGTGCTCAAGTAATAAAGTAATAATAATAATAATAATAATATTAATGTAATTGTCATCACTTCTGTAATATGTCGGCCATTCCACCAATGATCCTTGTCAATGTTAAGATACCCCTATAACACACGCCATGGCTGTTTGCTGTGACGTGCATATCACGTGACTGGGCTAGTCCAATCAGACGGCCAAACAGCCGTTGTTCTCGTTCGTCATTGGCTAACTCATGGTGACGTCACGGCAAACAGCCATTGCGCATGGTTTACTTAAGACCTACTACTAGAATATTGCACCAATTTGATATCTAAGCCCGTAATTTAAGTTCCATCATGACCTTTATTTGTTTTTCCGCAATCTTAATTCATTAATGGCGATTAGTCATATATCTTTTTGTAGGCAGCTATTTTATGATCTTGTTTCTGGTCCATTACGTATATGGGAATCTGATTGTTTACTTCAATCGTCTTATCGTCCATCCACGTTCTACGTCCATCTTTGCCATAATCGC